>OX453287.1:4767254-5018421 GCA_949710005.1 Ricordea florida | reverse complement strand
TGCACAACTTTGCACCCTTCAGCCTTATGGATTGAATAAAAGATCTGAATTCAATTCAAGGAATAGAATAAGATTTAACTAACATCTGTCAACGGTTTTGTTTCTTTTCTTTTCACAAGTCTTATTACGTAAAGTTTTTATTCTATATATGTTAATCAAGGGCCCAATTAGGGATCACAAATTGTATCACTAATTGGTCCCTATTCATTAGGTTTTTATTAGATGTTAGTTTTTTAAAAAAATTTTTATTGTTTGTAATTTTCTTTTTTCTTTCCTTTCTCATATATAAGACACCAATATTGTAAATAATTTTTTTATTCCAAGTATTTGTAATCTTTTTAATCTTACATACTGTACTGAAGAAGCCCGAATGGGCGAAACGTCTACAGTATTAAACCTCATGTGAGAAGTTCGCTGTTCCTCTTTCATTCCTACTAAATCCACCGAGTGTAAGCGTCGCGTATCCTTTGGGATCCTTCTCACTAGCGTCATCGTCGGCAAACCTTCTTTTCTACACAACTATTACATTCCACTGGATGGTTGCCTTTGAATCGTCTCGTACTGATCCGATGATGGCCAGGTCTTCTTTTACATCGGCAAGCATTATCAATACTTGGAACAAACTCACTAGATACCAGCACCACCATCGTTTTTTATCACGTTGTCAGCAGCTCAATTCTATTCGCACTGGTCTTAAACTGAAGTTCAACTTAGCCCTCGGCAACAACAACGAGGATTTACAAAAACGCTGTGAATTCCATTTACAAGCGGCATCCAAGAACATACTCAATGAGTTGATTACGTACACCGAAACTACTTCAGCTGAACTTCAAGTTTCTCTTGAAAGAGAGCGTAAACGCCTTTTTGAAGAACAAGACGACCACATGGCTTCATCATGTTGGAAACAGGTAAAGAATACAATAGCGTCACTTAATAGAGAACTTAACATCAGACATAGAAACAAGATCAAGAGAGTCATTCCTTTGCTCACAGAAACGCCTTTGGAACGCATCACGCATACCAGAAAGACCACTAGGAGATTCTCCAAGAAGGTTAGAAAAGCTAGAAAGGAACGTTTTCTTAACACACTAAGACAATATCGCTTAAATGCAATCTCTAATCAGGAACAATTTTATCCTATCAACCTTTCATCACAGGAACTAGATGCCGATCAAAAATCATTGCTTAGCAAGGGTCCATCTTTTTGCCCAATTCCCCGCGACGTTAATCGTGTTAAACTACTAGAAGACTGGGAGAAATTTGAAAATAGACTGAGAGCAGCTGTTTTCTTTCACAATGACCAGAGCGTCGATGACTCTAGCGTTGACAATAGCCTGCCCTTGTTTCCAGCGATTAAAAAAACTTCGAGGTGGAAAGTCCCTGTATCTCGTTTTCCTGAGCTTGAACTTTTCTTAGATTCGGTTAAGAAAGACCTGTTCAATCCTAATAATATTCGCTCTATACCAGATAATCTTTCTCCCGGAGAAAGGCAGGCATTGTCCACACTGAGAGATTTCGAAGGGCTCACTATCAAGATCCAAGACAAGGGTTCCAAATTTGTTGTGATTGACACGGAGGTCTATGATGCCAAAATGAAAGAACAACTAGAAAACCAGCTCCACTATAAGAAACTTGATTCAGATCCTAGCACGGGGGTTGTTAACGTTATATCACAATGGGGTAGAAAGTGGCTTGAGAGAGGCCAAATCAGTAAAGAAATTGCCCAATGGGTTACCAACAAGAACGCAAAGCCAGGAAAAGCCTTCGGCACCATCAAGACCCATAAGGACGGGAATCCCCTTAGGCTTATTACATCTTGCTGTGGGACGGCAATTGAAAACCTTTCAGCTTTCACTGAATTCTATCTCAAGCCTCTTGCCCAAGATTTACCATCCTTCGTCAAGGACACCACCCATTTATTACAAAAGATTCAAGATCTTAACAAAACGGGTCCTTTCCCAAAGGAAAGTCTTTTAGTATCTTGGGATGTTGTTGCCATGTTTCCCAATATTGATAACCATTTGGGAATCAACGCAATAACAGAAGCCCTTAATTCCAGAACAACTAATTTTCCATCCACTGATTGTATTGTAGAAGCGGTTAAGATCTGCCTACAACACAATAATTCTCAATTCAAAGGTGAAAATTTTCTCCAAATTCATGGAACGGCCATGGGGCCCAAAAATGCATGCAGCTATGCCGACTTAGCCATGGGGGTAATTGACAAAAAAGCTAGATCAGGGACCATCAAACCAAATCTGTGGTGGAGATATAGGGATGACATTTTCGATCTTTGGACACAAGGGCACTCTAAATTAATTGAGTTCACTGAGTTTATCAATTCTCTTTACCCCACCATTAAGTTTACCCTTGTTCATTCCCCGATATCTCTTAATGTTTTAGATCTTACACTTAATCTTGTTGACGGATTTATCCAAACGGATATCTACTCCAAGCCTACCGATAATCATATTTATTTGTTGCGTAGCAGTGCCCACCCAGCTCACTGTTCTAAGGCCATTCCATTAAGTGTTGCTACCAGAGTCAAAAGAAATTGTTCCACCCCTGAATCTTTTGACAAACGAAGTAATGAATATGAGAGTTATTTAATTAATAGAGGCTATAATCCTATCCAGGTGAAACAACAATTCGAGAAAGTTAAATCTATTCCCAGGGAGGACCTTCTTGCCCCTGCCAATAGAGAATCCAAAAAAATTTTTCCATTGGTTTTAGATTACAACCCTATTTTACCTAGCATTGGAAAAATTCTCAATTCTCATAAACATCTTATTTATGATTCTCCTTCCCTTTCTAAAATTTTCCCTCGAGGATCAATTATTCCATCTTACAGAAGATCTAAAAACATAAAGGAAATTCTTGCACGCCCACGTAGAATGGAGGACAATGACTCTGATAAACATGGCTGTTTTAAATGCAAAGGTAAATGCGATCTTTGCCGTAACTTTTTAGTTGAATCTGACCACTTTACTAGCGCTAGTTCTAAAAGATCCTACCAAATTACACAACATCTTCATTGCAAATCCAAAAATGTTATCTATTTGGTCACCTGCACAAAATGTAGTGTGCAATATGTAGGTTCGACTAGCAATGAATTCAAAGTGCGTTTTCGGAATCATAAATCGGCCATGAATACTAATAAGAACACTTGTGAAGTTGCGACACACTTCAACAAAACTCTTCATGTTCTCTGTGACTTCAATTTTACAATAATTGAACAAATTTCCAACCCAAGAGACAATAACAGCCTTGATGAACGTCTTCTAACAAGAGAAGCTTATTGGAGTGCACAACTTTGCACCCTTCAGCCTTATGGATTGAATAAAAGATCTGAATTCAATTCAAGGAATAGAATAAGATTTAACTAACATCTGTCAACGGTTTTGTTTCTTTTCTTTTCACAAGTCTTATTACGTAAAGTTTTTATTCTATATATGTTAATCAAGGGCCCAATTAGGGATCACAAATTGTATCACTAATTGGTCCCTATTCATTAGGTTTTTATTAGATGTTAGTTTTTTAAAAAAATTTTTATTGTTTGTAATTTTCTTTTTTCTTTCCTTTCTCATATATAAGACACCAATATTGTAAATAATTTTTTTATTCCAAGTATTTGTAATCTTTTTAATCTTACATACTGTACTGAAGAAGCCCGAATGGGCGAAACGTCTACAGTATTAAACCTCATGTGAGAAGTTCGCTGTTCCTCTTTCATTCCTACTAAATCCACCGAGTGTAAGCGTCGCGTATCCTTTGGGATCCTTCTCACTAGCGTCATCGTTGGCAAACCTTCTTTTCTACACAACTATATATATATATATATATATATATATATTTATATATATTTATAATACAGTCCCGATACTACGCGCGATATGATTGGTCCAAACAGCGTCCTTTATCAGAGTATAAAGGACGGTGCTCGCGTCATCCCCCGGCTTTGCGCAGTGAAAAAGTGGCCGAATTTTTCAAAGAGTTTTCTAGCTTTCGTAAAATATTCTGAACGAACTCGAACAAAGCATCCCTTACACTTACAAGAATGCGAAGATGAGGAGCTCTAGGAAAATGTAGATATAGAGACCGAGTTAAACAACTAAGTCAGCAGTTGTAAAAATGGGGAGTTAAATTAAGAAAAACAGGACTACAACATCAACCAGGAAACCATCAAACAATGGCGTTTTTGAATGAAACAATAAAATTGCCAAGCAAAATACAGTTCGGTTAGTTTCGGTGCCAAGCTATGCAAAAGAACAATGTGAAGTGACCAATTTACAACAGTCTTCTCCGCTGAAGACGTGAATGTTGACAGCAAAAATTCGAAATGGACTGCAAACGGACTAAGTGGAAAATTCTACAGTTTCAAAGTAAAATAAAAACGATATGAAACTTGCCTACCGTCAACAGTACAAGAGGAAGACAAATCCACTTTTGTCACTGGTACACTGTCACTCGGCGTTGTAGTCTTGGTTTCTTAAGTTGAGCTCCTTTACGTCGCATTTAGTAAAAACGACAAACAGTACGGATCAAACACACAGAAATTTGCTTGTGTGTCGAATTCATCTATCCACAACATTATCATTAAAGCAGAGACTAAAAGCACAAAAGAAAACAGCAGTTCTCG
Organism: Ricordea florida; assembly: GCA_949710005.1. Lineage (NCBI taxonomy): Eukaryota > Metazoa > Cnidaria > Anthozoa > Corallimorpharia > Ricordeidae > Ricordea > Ricordea florida. The sequence continues at coordinate 5,013,782 of OX453287.1, read as the reverse complement.
CATTGACATAAACTGAGCGTTGTCCATTCAGAAAACATGGCACACTGTCTTTAGTTTCAGCAACAAGCCAAGCAGTTCGTCTTGTTTGTTTTCTTCTGCTATATTCCACAAATGGTTTTTTCCTCTTATTGTCTTCGTGGGCCATAATTTGACTGGATTTCGATTAATTTAAGACTTGAGAATGTTTAAAAATATCTTGACTGAGCTGAAAAAATTTCGCGTTCAAAAACTTTTCAGTGCTTTGCGTTCGAACTTTGATGATTTGACAGCCTTTGTCTTTTGAACCAATGAGAGTGTTGGACGTATTCTTACAAGCTCGCTGATTGGCCCAAATTGCTGTACTTTATCAGAGTATAAAGGACAGTGCTGACGACATTCAGCGCGCGCGCTGAAAAAAAAAACACTGGGAATTGATCGAAAATAAAAGCTCGTTTTTGTGGAAAATCGCTAGTTCTTTATTATAAAACAAATAAATAAGCCTCCTCTGGGCTTTGTTCTGTTATAAAGCACTTAGGAGGTGACGAGAGCACTCAAGAAGTAGGGAGAAACACTCGCCTGCGGCTCGTGTTTCCCCCTACACTTCTTTCGTGCTCGCGTCACCTCCTGCGTGCTTTATAACAGAACAAAGCCCAGAGGAGGCTTATTTATTTGTTAAATATATCTATATTTTAAAGGTGTCCGTTCGCAGGCCAGGTTACCTGGCAATAGTAGCGCCCTTCAGAACTGCTGAATTTCCGCCATTGAGAATTCGGTGATGCCTTTTTGAAAGTAATGTAAATTTTGTGGAAACCGATTTCACTCGTCCTGGAAGTACATCCCAGCAAGATGATCTCCGAGATATTCCGAAATCGTCGCCGAATAAGTTCGAATACCGTGAAAATCAACACAAGGAAAGCACGACTCAAAGCAGGGATAGAGAAACGACAGCAGGGAGAATAACAATAGAAATCGCAGCAAAGACAACAACCGCTCGCTCCAGAAAAAAGGCAAACGAAACAGCAGGGAAAAGGACAAGGAGTTCAACCAAGTTAGTGTTGAATTTGAAGGTTTTATTGATAGAAATACAGGACATGAGTGAACGATTACATAACGAAATATATTGGCGTACTAAATTTAGCAAAACGACTTAGAAGGGAAACCGAGTAGGAACGACTTCAACGATTGAAGATGTCTCTGGAAAATAATTCTATTAGTCTAAAAACGGAATCGGAAGACGACCAACAGATTACAAGAGAATGTAAGTTGGTATTTGTCATAATAAAACGATAGCGTTTCCATTTTGAAGAAATTCCCAACACAGAGAGTTGCAGTTGTTATAGCAATCATTTATAACGATGTGATCTGATATCATTGCAACAGTGAAAATATTGTAAATTTTCTTGATCTAGCAGTTGTGTTTAGCATTTTCAACAGAATATATACCCAGTGTCACTATAAAGTACTGGTTCTGCAATATTATCAGTGATCAATGCGATAATTTGAAAATAAAGCAAATGTTATTACTTACTTCTGAGTAGTATTTCTCTTTGCTATATATATATATATATATATATATATATATGTATGTATTCTCTGATTGAAAGGTTTCAATAATATTGCATAGAGACGACAAGTTTCATAGCCTTTTCACAATGGCTCAGTTTTACCTTAGAGTTCAATGACCCCCCTGATAATATTGCTATCTAGAACCCTTGCCCTTTTCCACAAATGAAATGCTAATTAGAGCCTTAATTTGTAAAGTTAGACATAACATGTTAACCTTGTTACTTTCTGCTGTTTACTTCATTTTTATGATGTCAAATATCAATCTTTAATAACAACCACAACATACAGTTAACCTTTTACATTGGAAAAACTCTATAAAGAAGAAAATAAATTTTGTAATGCCAAAATGTTTATAATCTTTCTCATATATTCATTGCAAGTGTGCTGTATGTAGTAACAAGTGTTTCAAGTTTCCTAAATGCCTTAAAGTATGCTTTTAATAATGATTTTCCACACAAACTTTACAGACAAATGACTGCACTAAATTCTAAGCGTTAAAGAAGAAATGGTATTGTTTGGAGCTGGTTTGATTACTACCACCTCTGTTGGAAAGCCTATTAAGAAGATTTTTGTATTGCTTGTAGTAGTAGAGTAACAATACCTTTACCAAGATTAGGACATGCATCCCACCCCATAAAAATGTATTATGTTTAACGTAAAAAATATAACAATAATAATAATAATAATAATAATAATATCAATACCAGTAATAATAATAGTAATGATAATGATAATAATATAATGATAGTTCGTCTCGTTACTATATGTCATTGGTTACAAGTTCAATACCTCTGGCTGCCATGACTTTTTCGATGAAATACCATCCTTATATTAAATCTTTCTTCTGCAGTTTTTATAATAGAAATTTTCATATATTCAAAATAATATACTATTCTCTGGTTGGGTATGGATATTTTGCCTGTTTCTGTAACAGCACAATTAAACTTTCATGTGGTATATACTTGTGACTGATTGATGTTGATTTCACATTATATTCTTACAGGAGTACATCATAGTGGAGCAATCTTTTTCAACATGTTAAGATTTCAATAACTCTTTCTTACATGTATTGTTTTTATGATATGACCTAAAAATAGCACAACCACATACTATACAGTTGGCACTCACTATTACCAAACCTTTATTCGAAGTTTTTGTAGAATCCAACTGTTTTACCCCCATTTTTTTATGTAATGACATTGTATCTCACACTTCTGTTGACATGGCATCTCTTTTGAGGGAAGAGGAATTTTTCTATCTACCACAAGGGGTACCATTGCAACTGAAGAGAGTACACAAATTGAAACAAGCACTATTCACAATGCTCTCAATTGTGGTTACCTAGGAATGAAATAATGACTGCAGTAGACAATAAAATATCTAATCAGAAGATTCTTCTTACAATGAATCTCATGCAATTATTAGAAAAAAACATAAACAAAAACTAATTGGAGCATTCAACTCATCCTCGGTGTAAGAACATATTGTGTTTAAAAGTGACGTACAACAAAGAAGAAAAAGCAGTAGAGACTAAGAAAATACAACTCAAAAAAAAAAAACAGGTTTTTACACCGTGGTAAACACAAGCATTCATATCAACTCTTCAAGATTTCACCTTCAAAATATTTACAATAATTTTCAATTTGTGTTAACTGAATATTATTGTGATACTTCATCGACTCTGTATTCCCTGTAAAGAAAACAAATAATTTTACTTCTATTACCTCTCGTGCAATCTCAGTGGCAGTGAAAGAGCTAAATGAAGGTCAATTTTTTAGGCCTGTGCTGAGAGGTATTTGCACCAGGTGTCACTAACTGTGTACCAAACACAGCATAACAAATTAAATAATGGGGAATACGCTGATATAAAAAATAAAATATAAAATAAAGTATTGTGACTTATTCAAAAACTAGCTTCGCGAGGTTTTTGCGAGAGTCCTATTTCTAGTTTAGGACTGTTTTCTAAAATTCTCTACAGAACTGGTCCTTATGTCATAATTCTTGAGCTTGTATATATTAAAGCGCCTCTGGTGACATGTGGTTTTTCTAGAGCGCAGTAGCTCCAATTGAATTTGAACCATAGCAGTAACAAGATGATAATCACTCCCAACGTCAGCTCCCCTTCTCACACGCACATCTTACAGGGATCGTCTCAATTTCCCATTAATGAGAAGATGGCCAATTTGGGACTGGTCGCGCCTGTTTGGAGAGCTCCAAGAGATCGGATCAATATCAGTTTCTGGGCAACCATGCACCTACCCCTCCCTTAAACCAACATTAACGCTAACTTTTTAACTCATTATAACTTGTTGGATTAGGGGAGGGGTAGGTGCACAGTTGCCCAGAAACCGATATTGATCCAAGAGATCTTATGTATGTCCTTGTGCGGAAATAAGATGCCTCCATTTACAAGATTATTCATACCACACAGCTCCACCAACCTTTCACCATTATCATTTACGTTACCACAGCTATGTTTTCCCATGAACCTCTCATTGCCGGTGTTGATTGATCCAGCCATAGCATTCAAATCACCCATAACAATCAGGAGGTCTTGTGATGGAGCATATATTTTCCACTTCAGCTTGAAGCATTTCATAAAAGGTGTCTTTTTGCTCAGGATCAGCATCATTTGTTGGAGCGTAACACTGGATTACAGTCATCTTCACTTGCTTCCCAAAGAACCTCACTCTTATTAGCCTCTCGCAGGAGCCCATTACCCGGAGCGTGCAACTCCCATACTGGGTCTGTGAAACGGCGTTTTCCCAAGTAAGGTTATTTTTAGATCGTGTCTCCCGCGAATTGATTCGGAAGAGCCAATCGCAAGCTAGTGCATGATTGATAGGTAGCATGATAACCGCCTGTAGCGACAACGAACATAGCCGACATACACGAGTCTTCATCGGAGTGTTCGTACAGCATTTCCGACGATGGTCAAGGTGATTTACACAGAAAATAGTAGCTCCGATGAGATATTCTGAGACAGCGGAAACAACTTTTTTCGCAGGAGTGGCCGCTCTACTTGTGAAAACGCCGTTGTATGAACCTCTAGCAGTTGCTATAGTTGTTCCGGGTAATGAGCTCCAGCCTCTCGTTGATAGGCTTCCACTTAAGAAGTGACATCTCCACACCCCTCTTCAGAATGAGAGCTACTCCTTGCCGGTGCAGGTTGTCATTAGGGTCTGAAAAAAAAATTGTTTCACCGCGTTGCGTTCTCTGCGAACCAAATCCTGTCCATCTACACTCACTAATACCAAGGATGTGAAGCTTATTTTCATTCATCTCTCTGGTGATCTGCGCGAGCCTTCCTGTGCTAAACATTGTTTTTACATTCCAGAATCCAAATCTTGTCTTTGTCTTGGTGCTCAAGGCTCCCAGTCTCACAGCGACAGCTTCCTGTTGGCTTTCACTGGCTCTGCGTTCCCTTGGTGACCAAAAGGTTGAAGATTTCTTGTTGGTGTTTCCGTGACAAAATCTTTTTTTCAGGGTGAGGTTGTCAAACTTACGCCTAACCCCCAGCCTGGAGGGCCAGGAGACTGGTTCTAGTCAGGACCCTCCCCTAATGGCCTGTCCGGCAAGGGTGAACCTGCCAGGAGTATAACTCCCACCGGCATAGCCCCAAAGGATCATTAAGCCTGTAACTCCCATTCCACCACGTCAAGACAGCAGCCTCAAAAGGGATGGGAAACGCCTTTAAGTATCTTGTTTTTCTCTAACTTTCAGCAGCTGAGCAATACTTCAGAGTCATAAGAATTTAATTTACATCAAAAGGTGGAGGTATAAACGACTTATAAATGTGGAGATTCATTGGAATGCCGCCTCATTTGGCACTATGAATTCCATTTTTAAAAATGCAATCAAGGAACATGTTTTGCATTGGGCAATTATTTTAGAAAGCATGGGTATTGCCTGATGTTGATTCTCGTGAAGCCTGGTAATTCTCAACCATAAGCTGAATTCTAGCCCTGCACAACTCAAAGATAAGCACCAAACTGATATTGATATTATTTTACTGCAACACATGAATATATACAACGTTTATCGGGAGCCCCTACGGTAATCCAATAACGGAAAAAAAAAACGTTAGAACGCTAGGCATTAAGACAGTATGGCTCTCACAGCCTGATTCAAGTTTTCTTCATATCTAGTTCACGATTGACACCACACGTTATTTCCTTTTACGGTACAAAGTGTGAGATACATTGTAATACACATATTCATTATCTCACTACACCAGATATATTTTACAATTGGTGGACGGATGATGAACCTATGCACCTCTCCTCATAGACTCCCACCACACCCCCCCCCCCACCCCCTCGTGCGAGTTTACTATCATAATCCGGATATAATACATATACATGTTTTTCAACTTCTGGTTTGATTTGAAATCGAACTCAATTCACCACGCATTTTATGTACAAAGATATTTTCCGTACTCCTGGCTGAAGACAAAAAAGTTTGCTTCTGCGAAAGAGCTTTGCACTTGAAACCGATACTTGAAATAATATCAGAAATGCGCTCCCAAAGTATTGGAAGTTTCCATAAACGTAACTATGAGTTCATTTTGCTTGTCGGTTATAACATGAAAGAATTAATTTGCAGACGAATTTGTCTGCTTCAAATCAATAGCTGTCATCTTTACAAGATTTATCGCTCTGTCACCAGTCATGACGACGACGTTTTAAGTGTTGCTGAGCTCATAAGCCCCACTTCTGCGTCCCATTTCAGCAACTTGCACATAGTCCACGGACATGTCCCGAGCTAAATTGGTATGTGACGTGTTGTTGCTTTTTGACCTCACTAACTCTTGAGCTGGAGCAAAGCAGCCTCTGAAGACATCCCAAAATGCACGGCGAAAGTTCCTGTTTAGTGTTATGTACAGATACGGGTTCATTGCTGAGTTTGCGTGTGAAATACCAAATGCAACGAGAAAAATGGTGTATGAGATGCTCATTCCGCTGGGATGGAAGTAAATAAGAAGATGCATCACGTGGGAGGGAAGCCAACACAGTGCAAACACGATGACGATGATGATGAGCATTTTGATGGTTCTCCGTTTGCTCAGCTCTGCGTTGTGTCGGTTTACTGCTGTTGGATTTCCCGGAATTCTGCGTATCCACAGCTTGAATGAAACTATGCTGTAAAATACGACAATGACGGCTAACGGGATCATGTAAAGAAAAATGAATATAAAGGAAGAATAAAAACGCGAAGCTCGGAATGTGTCGGCTAGTGGCTCCCAGGAAACGTAGCAGTAGAAGCTATCCTTTATGAGGAAAACCTTGTAGCTATAAAGATATGGCGAGGCTAAGACTATAGACACGACCCAAATAACAGCGCAAGTAACGGAAATGTTACGAATAACGCTTGCCCGCTTGAAAGGGTAAACAACCGCGAAAAACCGGTCCAACGAGATAACAACCAGTGTGACGATGGAAGCGGCTATAGAGGCTGGTACAGAAAAGTGTACGATCTTGCAAAGAGCCGTTCCAAATACGCCACCAAACCAGAGATAATGCACGAAGGTGAATGCTACTGAGTACGGCATTATGCTCAATGTCATAAGAAGATCAGCCAACGCCATGTTGGCTATCAAGCAATTTGTAATGGACCTCATGTGTGGTTTGGCCGCTACAATAAACACAGTCATCAGGTTGCCTATCAGAGAAAAGCAGAACATCACACTGTACGCCAAAGTGATGGCGAGTTGAACTGTCCTTGCTGAGGAAGTAGACATGTTGTCTTCGGTGGCGGCTCTGATCTGGGAGGCTGAAAAAAACAAAAAGGGGTGATTTAGTATTTTATAAATGAACTTAAAAACCATCATGGTAAAGGCGCAGACGGGCTTTAAGGCTCACAAGGCCGGGGCTTCTCCCGGTTTTAATAGCATGAAGCATCTGGGAGTATTATTACTCCCCCCTGGATGAGATGTTAGTCCATCGCAGGGTTACCTCCAGCATTGTATTGCTGGTACCCATTTATACACCTGGGTGGAGAAAGACAGTGTGGAGTAAAGTTTCTTGTCTAAGGAAACAACACAGTGCCAGCACCAGGGCTCGAACTCCAAACCTCCTGCTCGGAAGTCTGGCGCGCTAACCACTACACTACAGTGTCTCCACTAAAAAAAATGGAAAAAAAACCATCATACTCACTCAAAATGGGGCCAGAGTTACTGGACACCCAAAGGGCGTAACGCACAGTAAAGTCTTAAAATAATCTACGCCCAGGAATTTCTTGCGCCGTAAGAACCCAAAAGCTGGCGCAAGAAAGGCAAATGCCCTCTTTTAGTGTTTTATCCTTGAGAACTCCAAAACCCAAAAATTTGAAGGTCGAGCTGGCAAAAAAGTTAAAAATGTAGCTACGGGAAGTTACAGGCTTGGTCACAATACGCCTTTAAGTTGTTGGTCTATCCATAAGAAATGAGTGGTGCATGCTCGAACCCACGCAGTTTATACTCTACATCAATGATGAAAACTCGCTCCGTGACCGTTTTGAATCGAGGCGTGTTACTAGTTTTAGTTGAGCTCCTATGAAGAACAGGACATAGAATTATCTAAACAAATAAAACTTTAACTGGTCGCCAATAACTCGCGTGAGTAGTATTTTCATTGCAATGCCACTCCATTTCTTCTACACGCATTCGCTCGTTTACATTGAGACTTCCAATATGGAAATCTGCGTGTAAATACGCGTAACCCGACAAAAGTCTCTGACAATATATTAGAATACGGTAAATATGTTGTTCAATTGTTATGGCTACTTTCCTTTGTTCTTTTAGCAGAGTACTTTTAAAAATATCCTGCTACATGCAGACAGGCCCTGAAATTGTCGCTTTCCTTTGTTCTCTACTGAACGTCTGTATCAATACTCACTGAGCGTTAGCATCCAATATATTAAGTCGTTTTTAAATCAGTTCTGGCAATAGTACTGGACGGTTATTATCACCTTGCTTGAGTTTTTAAACTAGCCTGGGAATTTCAGACTCGGTGAAGTCAATACTCTATGCATCACTCAGTGATTGTCCAACGCCATGACCGATTGTGCCACAATGGAGGCAGCAAAGGTTTCGTAATGTGGTCTTTTATTTTTTAAAGTAGATAATATCGTCGATATGTCCCTACGTATGTCATTCACTTAATGAAAGCTATTGAGCAATATTCTCAAGTAGTTGTTTGTTCTATATATTGTGAAGTTCGACGTGTTCAATCATCGATCGTCAGCCGACGAAATCGTCTCCAATAAATGTCACACTTGGGCATCGGTTTTGAGACATGATGCAATAATAACAAATATCAATCTTAGCTCATTCTAACCACAGAATGCAGTCGAAAGTGTAGTTTAAATTGATTTACGACTGCCTGGCCTGTTCAGAACGATTTCGTCGTGAACATTTAAAGATTGACGAAAAAAAAGCAAGAAGAAGAGATGTAGTGCTTTAATGCAACACATAAGACAGGGCGTGCGATATTAACGTTACGAAATAATCGATCCCGTCAATTTAATCTATAACAGTCTTTACGCTCTCTCTATAATTCTTACTTTCTCTTTTGTTCTTCAAAATTTTTGAATCGATTTGGTCGATTTTAAATGCAGTCTCACATCACAGATTGTTTATAACAGCGTGACCTCGCCCTTCACACTGAGAAACAAAACAGTTAAATTAGGAGCACTTGGATAAGGAAAAAGGAGCATAAAACGAAAGTAAACTAGCGAATTCGAACTAACGATCGACTATGAGCGCGCTAAAAGGTACAAGAAAGATGGAATTAAAGGCACTCAGTGAGTGCGTGTGGTTACTCCAAAATGTTAAGGATAAATGGAAACTCGTTTTTTAAAAGCCCTTTTCATAGTGAAAAAAATACAGGTACTACTTTAACATCAAGAGTCAGGTGAACATTGGCTATATGCAATGCATGCAGATCTTATTTTCTTTTATGTTTCGAATGTTCAGTGGAAAAATTAAGCATCTATATATTCATATTGCTTGATAACACGGATTCCCGTGCTTGTGAGTGAAGAAGCGCGACAGTTTGTCTAGACAAAGTTGCATAGTTCACATAATTTGTTTGGAAGTGAACTGTCGCAGCGAAACACGTTAATTAAAGTGAAAATATTTTGGCACTTAAATTTTATCAGCAGTCCAAAGCATGGGATATTTGCGAAATCTTGTTTTAATCAGTTTACGATCCCAAGGTTTCCCACGGAAGAAAGCGAAATTTCATTCAGGAAGATTTTGGTCACGTGCTAGGCAACAGGTAGTCGCGGAAAGTGTGAGAACATTACTAGTATTGACAGCCGGTAAAATATGAGCCTTGAAAATAAAAAGCCGACAAATTTAGGCCAGATCCGAAATTTTATTTTGAACCCTGATTCATATTATGCGTTTCAAATTTTTGTAGAAGTGAATGTCGATGTTTTTTTTATTCGCGTTCGTCGTTCTGTTGTTTTCTAAACTCTAAAATTCAAGAAATAAATTCTCGGGTATAATTCCTCGCGAAGCGAGGCCGAAGGCCGAGCGTAGCGAGGTTACTAATCGTGTCGGTTCCGGTCAGACCACGTGGCTCGCAAGCCCGAGTAAATCGAGCCGAGAGTTTTTATATATGTATATATATATATATATATATCAAAAACGGTTTAATATTTGATACTCCGCTCTCATCCGCCTTCGAATCGTCCGTCCTGGTTGATCCAAAGATGCTACGTCTTAATTCTATAGTCAACATAGCTGCTTTTGTTTGGAACAAGCTCTCCAGATATCAGCACCATTGTACTTTCCTTAAACGTTGTTTGGATCGTAACGTTATTCCTGTTGGCTTTAATTTTCATTTTCATTTGGCTTTGAACATTGATGATGTTAGTCTCAACACGTTTTGTAAACACTCACTTCAACGCACATCGAGGGACATTTGCAATGCGGTTTTACGTGCTTCCCACGAGAAGGTTAACCTCCTTCAACGGGAGCTCAGACTTCACAGGGAACAGTTGTTTTCGAAAGTTAACTATGGCACAGCCCTTTTCCTATGGAACGGTCTCAAGAGTGAAAACGCCTCTCTACTTCACACCCTGAAAGAACGAGAAAAGCGCAAGTGGCTCAAGACTATTCCTCTTGATCCTGGATTGGATTCACCCATCGCCACTGACAATCCATCTACAGTCAGACGCATTCGAAGGTACAATAAAGGTGCTAGGATTTCTAGGAAGCGCCAGCGTTTTCGTCAAAGGCGCAGATTGCCAAACCCCGTCAATACAGAGCATCTACAACAGCTAGATCCCGTTAACCTTTCTAGTCAGCCTATTGGAGCAGACCAGGTTAACTTGCTCCGAAAAGGACCTTCCTTTTGCCCCACGCCCAAAGATATCAACTGGCAGAGCGTGTATGACGATTTGGAGATCTTTGAAGCCCGATTACGGACGGCAGCTTTCTTTATGGACACCAATCCGGATGGCGACCTTCCAACCCCTAGCCATCTACCTCGTGTTCCGAAAGAAAAGAAATGGAGACCTCCTACGTCCAGGTACCCTGAACTTGAACTTTTTTTAGCTAATGTAAGGCGTGATCTTATCAATCCTGAGAACATTAAGCAACCTAGAGATAATCTTTCGCGAAAAGAACGCGTTGCCCTTAAGGAACTTAGAAACTCTAACGTAGTGATTCGGATACAGGACAAAGGTTCCCGTTTTGTTTTAATTGATGATAAAGAGTACGAAGAAAAAATGCTTGGTCAGCTCAACAACCAGCTGCACTATAAATCTTTGCAATCAGATCCTACCTCGAAGCATTTAGCGTTAGTAAGTAGTTGGTGTTCCAAATGGCTTGGAAAGGGTGAGATTTCCCCCGAAATAGCTAAGTGGGTTTTAAATAAGGAAGCGAAACCAGGAGTTGCCTTTGGGAACATTAAAACGCACAAAACGGGCAACCCGTTAAGACTCATTACCTCTTGTTGTGGTACGGCAATTGAGAACTTGTCGGCCTTTACCGAATTCTATCTGCAACCACTTGCTCGTAAATTACCATCATTTATTAAAGACACCACGGATTTGCTTAACAAAATAGGAGATCTTAACACGAGTGGCCCTTTTCCAACTGGCACCTTACTGGTTTCGTGGGATGTGGTTTCAATGTTCCCCAACATCGACAACAAACTTGGTCTTACTGCAGTTAGGAAAGCTTTGAATGCTAGGGAAAACAAAATTCCGTCCACATCTTGCATACTAGAAGCCGTAAAAATCTGTTTGAAAAGCAACCATTCTGTTTTTAAAGAGAATTTCTTTCTTCAGATTCATGGTACGGCCATGGGTCCAAAAAATGCATGTAGTTATGCCGATCTAGCCATGGGTGAAATTGATCTTAAAGCTAAGTTTTCCGGTCCGATAAAGCCATCCTTGTGGTGGCGTTATCGTGACGATGTCTTTGATCTTTGGCAGCAAGGCCTTCCTGCCTTACATCAATTTACTGATTATATCAATTCTCTATACCCTACTATTAAATTCGAGTTAGTTTTTTCTGAACGTGAGCTTCACGTACTTGATCTTACTTTACATCTTGTGGAAGGGTTTATTAGAACTGATGTTTATTCTAAACCTACAGATAGCCATTTATACCTTCCACCCTCTAGCTGCCATCCCAAGCATGTCTTCAAGGCTATTCCTTTTGGAGTAGCGACTAGATTGAAGAGAAATTGCTCTGAAGAAACTTTCCTTGCCGAGAGAACAGTTGAGTACAAAGGTTATCTTGTTAATCAGGGTTATCCCCCAAAATTAGTTGACGATCAATTCTCCAAAGCCTCCACCATTTCTAGGATTGATTTACTACGGCAACGCGGAAAACAATCGAGGAAATTATTTCCATTTGTTCTCACATTTAATCCTAACTTGCCTAATGTGAGTAGCATAATTAGAAAGCATTTGTTGATTTTGCAATCCAACCCTAAATTGAAAGAACTTTTCCCTCAAGGCTCTATCATACCATCTTTTCGTAGAACAAAAAACCTGAAAGAATTATTAGCACCATCTCGTTTTAAAACCGCCGATGAGGGACAAACAATTCAGCCAAACAATGGCTGCTTTAAATGTGAAAGAAATAGATGCGATCTCTGTCGAAATTTCTTTGTTGAATCTAAATCATTTCTAAGTTTTAGAACGTGCAGAAAATACACCATTCATTCAAGGCTTTCTTGTGATTCTAAAAACGTGATCTATTTAGTTTCCTGCAAGAAATGTCGTTTACAGTACGTAGGATCAACTACCACCGATTTTCGGGTTAGGTTTCGAAACCACAAGTCTGCTATGCTCACAAACAAAACCACTTGTGAGGTAGCAGTACATTTCAATAAAATTCCACACTCCTTGGATGATTTTGAATTCCAATGCATTGATCAGGTGCAGGCCCCTAATGACTTAGACGAGATCGATAGGTTTTTGATTACGAAAGAGGCTTATTGGAGTGCTCAACTGTTTTCTATGGCTCCCCATGGCTTAAATAAAAGAAAAGAGTTTCACTCCAAAAACAGAATTTGTTATAATTAACTTTCTCTTGTGTAAATATGCGTTTGCGCCATAAGGCAGTCCAAAAGCCCTTCCTTGGATTTTGCCAGCTCTTTGGGTGTTAGGTATGCTCAAAGGCCCTGCCTGGGATCTTATTACAGCTTATTGTTTAAGGGCCCCTCCAGGGATTTTGTTGTTTGTCAACCCTTTAATGCTCCAAAGGCCTCGATTTGGGATTTTGTTATTAACCCTGTCCAGCGTAAACGTAGGTTTCTTCTGCATATCTTTGTAAACTAGTTTTCCCGTAATATTTACCGCATTGCAAGAGTCCGTTTTATCTATTTTAACTATTTTAGTTTTTAGGTTGAATTTAACCTAGTTCTGCAATTATCCCGCTTTATAATGTAATTTATGCACAGCATTGTATCTTTTTCGTTTGGTCTATTAATTATCACCCTGTATGACGTAATTTATAGTACAGCATTGTATTTCTCGTTTTGCATTTTTTTCCCTGTATTGTATTAATCACGATGTATTAATAGCACGATAGTATTTTTCATTTCGGTATGTAATCTCCCACACTGTAACCGTATTTAAACTTAGTTTCCGTCCTTTTTCTCCTGTAACTGACGAAGGTCTAAGACCGAAACGTTTTTTCTATTAAATTTTTAACTTTTTAACTTTTTTATCGTCAGAAGTTGTCCGTCCTTGCTTTATCTAACGTTTTTAAATATATATATATATATCTATATTTTAAAGGTGTCCGTTCGCAGGCCAGGTTACCTGGCAATAGTAGCGCACTTGAGAACTGCTGAATTTCCGCCATTGAGAATTCGGTGATGCCTTTTTGAAGGTAATGTAAATTTTGTGGAAACCGATTTCACTCGTCCTGGAGGTACATCCCAGCAAGATGATCTCCGAGATATTCAAGAAAGATTAGCCCGAGATCGTCGCCGAGTAAGTTCGAATACCGTGAAAATCAACACAAGGAAAGCACGACTCAAAGCAGGGATAGAGAAACGACAGCAGGGAGAATAACAACAGAAATCGCAGCAAAGACAACAACCGCTCGCTTCAGAAAAAGGCAAACGAAACAGCAGGGAAAAGGACCAGGAATTCAACCAAGTTAGTTTTGAATTTGAATGTGTTATTGATAGAAATACAGGACGTGAGTGAACGATTACATAACGAAATATATTGGCGTACTAAATTTAGCAAAACGACTTAGAAGGGAAACCGAGTAGGAACGACTTCAACGATTGAAGATGTCGCTGGAAAATAATTCTGTTAGTCTAAAAACGGAATCGCAAGACGACCAACAGATTACAAAAGAATGTAAGTTGGTATTTGTCATAATAAAACGATAGTGTTTCCATTTTGAAGAAATTCCCAACACAGAGACTTGCAGTTGTTATAGCAATCATTTATAACGATGTGATCTGATATCATTGAAACAGTGAAAATATTGTAAATTTTCTTGATCTAGCAGTTGTGTTTAGAATTTTCAACAGAATATATACCCAGTGTCACTATAAAGTACTGGTTCTGCAATTTTATCAGTGATCAATGCCATCATTTGAAAATAAAGCAAATGTTATTACTTACTTCTGAGTAGTATTTCTCTTTGCTATATATATATATATGTATGTATTCTCTGATTGAAAGATTTCAATAATATTGCATAGAGACAACAAGTTTCATAGCCTTTTCACAATGGGTAAGTTTTACCTTAGAGTTCAATGACCCCCCTGATAATATTGCTATCTAGAACCCTTGCCCTTTTCCCACAAATGAAATGTTAATTCAAGCCTTAATTTGCAAAGTTAGACATAACATAATAACCTTGTTACTTTCTGCTGTTTACTTCATTTTTATGATGTCAAATATCAATCTTTAATAACAACCACAACATACAGTTAACCTTTTACATTGAAAGAACTTCATAAAGAAGAAAATAAATTTTGTAATGCCAAAATTTTTATAATCTTTCTCATATATTCATTGCAAGTGTGCTGTATGTAGTAACAAGTGTTTCAAGTTTCCTAAATGCCCTAAAGTATGCTTTCAATAATGATTTTCCACACAAACTTTTTAGACAAATGACTGCACTAGATTCTAAGCATTAAAGAAGAAATGGTATTCTTTGGAGCTGTTTTGATTACTACCACCTCTGATGGAAAGCCTATTAAGAAGATTTTTGTATTGCTTGTAGTAGTAGAGTAACAATACCTTTACCAAGATTAGCACATGCATCCCACCCCATAAAAATATATTATGTTTAACATAAAAAATATAACAATAATAATAATAATAATATCAATACCAGTAATAATAATAATAGTAATAATAATAATGATAATAATTATAATGATAGTTCTTCTCGTTACTATATGTCATTGGTTACAAGTTCAATACCTCTGGCTGCCATGACTTTTTCGATGAAATACCATCCTTATCATAAATCTTTCTTCTGCAGTTTTTATAATAGAAATTTTCATATATTCAAAATAATATACTATTCTCTGGTTGGGTATGGATATTTTGCCTGTTTCTGTAACAGCACAATTAAACTTTCATGTGGTATATACTTGTGACTGATTGATGTTGATTTCACATTATATTCTTACAGGAGTACATCATAGTGGAGCAATCTTTTTCAACATGTTAAGATTTCAATAACTCTTTCTTACATGTATTGTTTTTATGATATGACCTAAAAATAGCACAACCACATACTATACAGTTGGCACTCACTATTACCAAACCTTTATTCGAAGTTTTTGTAGAATCCAACTGTTTTACCCCCATTTTTTTATGTAATGACATTGTATCTCACACTTCTGTTGACATGGCATCTCTTTTGAGGGAAGAGGAATTTTTCTATCTACCACTAGGGGTACCATTGCAACTGAAGAGAGTACACAAATTGAAACATGCACTATTCATAATGCTCTCATTTGTGGTTAGCTAGGAATGAAATAATGACTGCAGTAGACAATAAAATATCTAATCAGAAGATTCTTCTTACAATGAATCTCATGCAATTATTAGAAAAAAACATAAACAAAAAATAATTGGAGCATTCAACTCATCCTCGGTGTAAGAACATATTGTGTTTAAAAGTGATGTACAACAAAGAAGACAAAGCAGTAGAGACTAAGAAAATACAACTCCAAAAAGAAACCAGGTTTTTACACTGTGGTAAACACAAGCATTCATATCAACTCTTCAATATTTCACCTTCAAAAGATTTACAATAATTTTCTATTTGTGTTAACTGAATATTATTGTGATACTTCATTGACTCTGTATTCCCCGTCAAGAAGACAAATAATTTTACTATTCCCTTTCGTGCAATCTCAGTGGCAGTGAAAGAGCTAAATGAAGGTCAATTTTTAAGCCCTGTGCTGAGCGGTATACTGATCATGTAATTTGCACCAGGTGTCACTAATTGTGTACCAAACACAGCATAACAAATTAAAAAATGGGGATAACGCTGATATAAAAAATAAAATACAAAATAAAATAAAATATAAAAGTATTGTGACTTATTCAAAAACTAGCTTCGCGAGGTTTTTGCGAGAGTCGTATTTCTAGTTTAATATATTGAATCTTTATTAGATTACCTACTAAAAGTAGGGATTATGCCAGACTTTTGTAATATCTTTTATTCCTCGCGAAGCGAGGCCGAAGGCCGAGCGTAGCGAGGTTACTAATCGTGTCGGTTCCGGTCAGACCACGTGGCTCGCAAGCCCGAGTAAATCGAGCCGAGAGTTTTTATATATGTATATATATATATATCTATATTTTAAAGGTGTCCGTTCGCAGGCCAGGTTACCTGGCAATAGTAGCGCACTTGAGAACTGCTGAATTTCCGCCATTGAGAATTCGGTGATGCCTTTTTGAAGGTAATGTAAATTTTGTGGAAACCGATTTCACTCGTCCTGGAAGTACATCCCAGCAAGATGATCTCCGAGATATTCAAGAAAGATTAGCCCGAGATCGTCGCCGATTAAGTTCGAATACCGTGAAAATCAACACAAGGAAAGCACGACTCAAAGCAGGGATAGAGAAACGACAGCAGGGAGAATAACAACAGAAATCGCAGCAAAGACAACAACCGCTCGCTCCAGAAAAAGGCAAACGAAACAGCAGGGAAAAGGAAAAGGAAGTCAACCAAGTTAGTTTTGAATTTGAATGTGTTTTTGATAAAAATACAGGACGTGAGTGAACGATTACATAACGAAATATCTTGGCGTACTAAATTTAGCAAAACGACTTAGAAGGGAGACCGAGTAGGAATGACTTCAACGATTGAAGATGTCTCTGGAAAATAATTCTATTAGTCTAAAAACGGAATCGGAAGACGACCAACAGATTACAAGAGAATGTAAGTTGGTATTTGTAATAATAAAACGATAGCGTTTCCATTTTGAAGAAATTCCCAACACAGAGAGTTGCAGTTGTTATAGCAATCATTTAGAACGATGTGATCTGACATCATTGCAACAGTGAAAATATTGTTAATTTTCTTGATCTAGCAGTTGTGTTTAGCATTTTCAACAGAATATACACCCAGTGTCACTATAAAGTACTGGTTCTGCAATATTATCAGTGATCAATGCGATCATTTGAAAATAAAGCAAATGTTATTACTTACTTCTGAGTAGTATTTCTCTTTGCTATATATATATATGTATGTATTCTCTGATTGAAAGGTTTCAATAATGTTGCATGGAGACAACAAGTTTCATAGCCTTTTCACAATGGGTAAGTTTTACCTTAGAGTTCAATGACCCCCCTGATAATATTGCTATATAGAACCCTTGCCCTTTTCCCACAAATGAAATTCTAATTCAAGCCTTAATTTGCAAAGTTAGACATAACATGTTAACCTTGTTACTTTCTGCTGTCAAATAACAATCTTTAATAACAACCACAACATACAGTTAACCTTTTACATTGAAAGAACTTTATAAAGAAGAAAAGAAATTTTGTAATGCCAAAATGTTTATAATCTTTCTCATATATTCATTGCAAGTGTGCTGTATGTAGTAACAAGTGTTTCAAGTTTCCTAAATGCCCTAAAGTATGCTTTCAATAATGATTTTCCACACAAACTTTATAGACAAGTGACTGCACTAGATTCTAAGCATTAAAGAAGAAATGGTATTGTTTGGAGCTGTTTTGATTACTACCACCTCTGATGGAAAGCCTATTAAGAAGATTTTTGTATTGCTTGTAGTAGTAGAGTAACAATACCTTTACCAAGATTAGGACATGCATCTCACCCCATAAAAATATATTATGTTTAACGTAAAAAATATAACAATAATAATAATAATATCAATACCAAAAATAATAATAATAGTAATGATAATAATAATGATAATAATATAATGATAGTTCGTCTCGTTACTATATGTCATTGGTTGCAAGTTCAATAACTCTGGCTGCCATGACTTTTTCGATGAAATACCATCCTTATAATAAATCTTTCTTCTGCAGTTTTTATAACAAAAGTTTTCATATATTCAAAATAACATACTATTCTCTGGTTGGGTATGGATATTTTGCATGTTTCTGTAACAGCACAATTAAACTTTCATGTGGTATATACTTGTGGTATATACTGATTGATGTTGATTTCACATTATTTTCTTACAGGAGTATGTAGTGCAGCAATCTTTTTCAACATAACTAAGATTTCAATAACTCTTTCTTACATGTATTGTTTTTATGATATGACCTAAAAATAGCACAACCACATACTATACAGTTGGCACTCACTATTACCAAACCTTTATTCAAAGTTATTGTAGAATCCAACTGTTTTATCCCCATTTTTTTATGTAATGACATTGTATCTCACACTTCTGTTGATATGGCATCTCTTTTGAGGGAAGAGGAATTTTTCTATCTACCACTAGGAGTACCATTGCAACTGAAGAGAGTACACAAATTGTAACATGCACTATTCATAATGCTCTCAATTGTGGTTACCTAGGAATGAAATAATGACTGCAGTAGACAATAAAATATCTAATCAGAAGATTCTTCTTACAATGAATCTCATGCAATTATTAGAAAAAAACATAAACAAAAAATAATTGGAGCATTCAACTCATCCTCGGTGGAAGAACATATTGTGTTTAAAAGTGATGTACAACAAAGAAGACAACACAATAAAGACTAAGAAAATACAACTAAAAAAAACAGGTTTTTAGACCGTGGTAAACACAAGCATTCAAGTTTTCACCTTCAAAAGATTTACAATAATTTTCAATTTGTGTTAACTGAATATTATTGTGATACTTCATTGACTCTGTATTCCCTGTCAAGAAAACAAATAATTTTACTTCTATTCCCTCTGGTGCAATCTCAGTGGCAGTGAAAGAGCTAAATGAAGGTCAATTTTTAAGCCCTGTGCTGAGCAGTATACTGATCATGTAATTTGCACCAGGTGTCACTAATTGTGTACCAAACACAGCATAACAAATTAAATAATGGGGATTACGCTGATATAAAAAAATGAAATATAAAATAAAATATAAAAGTATTGTGACCTTTTCAAAAACTAGCTTCGCGAGGTTTTTGCGAGAGTCGTATTTCTAGTATAATATCTCTTGGTTTCAGAACTGTTTTCACGTGTCTGTAAAAATCTGAAAAATAATTTTTCTCTTCAATTACCCGGCAGAAGAAACCTGAAATAGGATTTCCTTAATTCCTCGCGAAGCGAGGCCGAAGGCCGAGCGTAGCGAGTTTACTAATCGTGTCGCTTTCGGTCAGACCACGTGGCTCGCAAGCGCGAGTAAATCGAGCCGAGAGTTTTTATATATGTATATATATATATATGTATATTTATATATATATATATATCTATATTTTAAAGGTGTCCGTTCGCAGGCCAGGTTACCTGGCAACATTACTTCATGTGAATTTCCGCCATTTCGAATTCCGTGAATGATGTTTTGAAAATAATGTGAATTTTGTGGAAACCGATTTCACTAACCCTGGAAGTACATCTCAGCAAGAAGATCTGCGAGATATACAAGAAAGAGCGGCGAGGGATCGTCGTCGAGTAAGTTTGAATGCCGCAAAAATCAGCGCACGGGAAGCGGCGACTCAAAGAATAGATTAAGAAACTACGGCAGGGACGATAACAAGAGACATCGCGGCAGAGACAACAACTGCTCGCTCAAAAAAGGCAAAGAAACAGCATGGAAAAGGACCAGGAATGCAATCAAGTTAGATGGGAAATTGAATTTGTTATAGATAGTAACAAAGACTCGTTTTGGCTATACAGGACATGAGAGACTTAGAACGGAAACCGAGTAGGAACGACTTCAAAAAGATTGAGATACACTGGAAAATATGATAATCACAAGGCAAACTGCAATGAAAACAGATTCAGAATTTAAGGAAAATCATGGCAACAGCGTACAGACAGAATCAGAGGACGAACGAGGAAACAGATTACCATATCGTCGTGAAAAAAGTTTCAGGAAAGGAGAAACAGAAACCAACCGCAAAGAAATGAAAGATGACAGTCACGTAGTATTTATACTGCAGTGAGAATGCAATTAGGTATTTTTCGTAGTGAAACGATTTTCTTCCGTTTTAAAGAAATTCCCAATACAGAGGTTGCAGTTGTGATAGCAATTATTTATAATTATGTGATCTGATATCATTGCAACAGTGAAAATATATTGTACATTTGTTTGATGTAGCACTTTATGTTCAGCATTTTCAACAGAAAACATACCAAACAATAAGTGACTGGTTCTGCAGTATTATCAGTGATCAGTGCAAGTATTTGTAAATAAAGCAGTTGTCATTACTGACTTCTGAGTAGTATTTCTCTTTGCTATATTTCTTTCCTACATATATGTATTAAGTAATTACAAGGTTTCGTTGGGACAAACAAGTTCCATAGCCATTTCAAAATGGGTTTTTACCTTTGAGTTCCAAGTATCCCTGGGAGTTACTCTCTTAGCCCCCACCCTTTTCCCACAAATGAAAAGTTAATTTAAGCCCTACATTGCCAAATTAGGCGTAACATCTTAACCTTTTTCCTTAATGCTGTTTAAATCATTTTTATGATGTCAAATACAAATATTTAATGACAACCACAATACACAGTTGACCTTTTTCATTAGAAAAACTCTATAAGGGAGAAACTGAAGTTTGTAATGCTAAAATTTTTAGTGATCTTTCTTATATATTCATTGCAAGGGTGCTGTATGTAACAACAAGTCTTTCAAGTTTCCTAAATGGCCTATACTTTCAGTCATGATTTTCCACACTAACTGTATGGACAAATAACTGCACTAGCATGATTGCCACAGGTAAGAAAATGGTAAGGGAAAAAAATTCTTCAAGGTCAGTGAAAAGTCAGGGAATTTCAAATCAAGTAAGGGAAAGTTTAAGTATTTGAGAGAATTAAGGGAAAAGTGAAATTTAAGACTACTAATTTATTTCTTGCCAATTTAGTGATGGTTTGTTGTGGTCAAGAATGTGACATGAAATGTGTTGGATTGGTAGAATTAAATGGCTGATTACCTGATTTTGGGTATCCAAGAAAATCAATCCTTCTTCCATAACCTTGTTATTTTAAGAAACTATAAATCCATGTACACTGTATGTAAATTTCGGAAAGCATATTAAATAAATGGGTGGAGAGGTAGGCTGATAGGAGAGGTTGGAGGCCATTATCAGTACTAATTTTGGATTTTTCTAATTTAGTTGGAAAGGGAAATTTTACATTTGTCAGGGAAATGTAAGGGAATTTCAAGATCCTGTGGCTGTGCAACCATGACTTGATTATAAGTCTAAACTGAAGAATAAATGGTATTGTTTATAGTTGAGTAATTTTTACCACCTCTGATACAAACCCTATTCAGAATAAAACTGTATTGCTTGTAGTAGCAGAGTAACCTTTTCTCAGAATTGGACATACACCCCCACCCCATAACAGTATATTATTGTTTAACATCAAAAAATAACAATACCAGAAATTATAATAATAATAATAATGCAATAATAATAATCATAATAAATACAAGAAATGAGAAAATACAAAAAGTGATAATGATTTAGTAACCGAAGTAAATACATAAATTGGGGTCTAATCCCTCATGAAAAACTATTACGAGTTCTTTAAAAACTAGCTTCGCGAGGTTTTGCGGGAGTCGTATTTCTAGTCGATTAAGTTTTTAAGAAATAACGATCTAAAAGGACATACAAATGCATTTATTTGCACGCACCGACCTTGGCCTTAAGCCAGAGACGTCATCCTATTGTGACGTCACATTCTATTGTTACGGACGGACTCGCATAGCGCCATGACAAAGTGGTACTCCGTAGGACGGAGTAACCACAAAAAGCAAATTTATCCAGATACGGTTTGTCTACGTATGAGCTGATGCGTGGGTAAAAAGTCAAGCTAACCGGCTGTTCCGCTTTGAGATTAATAGTAAAGAAAACGGACAAACAAATCTCTAGTATAGAAGATATTTTTCAGTGATCAACAGGGTTAAGCCAACTCCCTAATCGGCAAGATGAAAGAAAATGATCTATTTTGCCCGCTCAGGCAATAAATTGATTCTCAGGCCGACGTACACACACTGAGCTTACATGAAATAGATCGCAATACAGTACATCTACACTCAGTTGAGTATTATGGCGCTAAAACTCACCGTTCGACAAAGAAGAGTTCATTTCAGTGTCCGTGGAATTAACTCCTTGAAACTGCGTCTTTAGTACACTGCTAAGAAAAAGGAAGGATACAAACAAAATTTGCCACAATTGTTTTCTGTCAGTTTTACATTTAAAAGCCTTCAGTAGATAAGTTCCCGTATCAACTGCTCATTCACTACTGGTGGCTGAACTGGATATCAGTCATTAAAGATGATCGCGTTGGTTTGCTGAAAAGCTTTTGCACAGTTTATTTGCCTTCGCTCTTGTAGCCGTCAGAATACAAAACCATATAACTATTAAATGGTTCCTGTGATGAAAGCCATCAGCCATTTTTATCGCTTTCTGATCAGGGAAAGTAACTGGAAGTTTGCTTTACGCAACGAAAATTGACATTTTCGTTTAGCGATTGATGTTCTAGATACGCATGAGATCTAACCTCATGGTAAATCTACAAAAATCAATCCATAGCCAGAATTTCCATACAGCATGGCTGCCAAGCATGCGCAGGGGGCACACATGTCGATTTAAATATGGCGGCCGAACATAGAGAGACAGGGGCACCCAACGAAACATTTTCCCAAAATGCAATATTCAACCCATCACAATGATAAGTAAACACTTTAAAGGCATTTTTAGTATTTTTTTCCTGTTGCTGGGAAAAAAATATCTGTTCCGCACTCCCAGCAGGATGGTAAGAAAAGTTCCACTTCCCAGCTACATTGCCAGGGAAATTCCCAGCCAGCTGACTGTCTGCTGATTTTTTTCCCAGCCAGCATTTGAAAAAGACATTAATCAGTGAAAACGCATGCTTGTCCTGTATTCCTTTAGTTTTGCCGTTATTTTACTTCCGCGTATGAGAAAATGCCTTAATAATTCTAATGCTAATATTTTAAAACTTCTCCAAACAAATGGTGGGAATCATGATTGCTTGGCTGTTATGCAAAAAGGCTAATGGACAATAAATTATTTAATGAGTTAAACAATTAGACAATTACCTTTCACTGTCAAACATTTATTAACTGATTCTTGTAATTCTGACATACAGTGAACAGTAAGTGTGCAAAAAAGAGGTACAATGTCTCGTAGCTGGCATGAACATTACATAAGATTACATAAAGATTACATACAATTCAGTTTTACTTTACTCTTCCATCTCCAAAAATGTTCTAAGATTTTATCCTTGGGAGTATGCTCGTTTCTCACAGATTTCATGGTTGGTTGTTACATTGACTTGACTTTTCCAGTCACACTGTCAATTTTGCAAACCATTTCAATGTTTGACTGAGTCCTTGCCATGAACTTGTATAAACTTCTTTGTCAAAAAAAGCTGCTGAGGTAGTAACATCCATTTCTTATCATGGTGCCAAATGTGACCAAGCTGGGCTTCAGGTACTAAGCCAGAAATGTCTGACTGCTAAATGCCGCAACTAAATAGACTTCTCATTGTCAGTAATTTATTACAAAATGAAATTGTTACCATGGCTGAACAAATTGTTGAACATCTTCATCTCAATGACTTAAATATGCAAACATTAACATACAGTGAGTGCAAATTTAAGAGTTGGCGCATAGAAAAAAAAATACCTTCACCTGATAGAAGAGAGAGGGTCACAAGAATGAACAAACAGTGAATGCTCATCGTCACAAGCCTAACTCAACCTGATGGAAGAGAGAGGGTCACAAGAATGAACAAGCAATGAATGCTCATCGTCACAAGCCTAACTGAACCTGATGGAAGAGAGAGGGTCACAAGAATGAACAAGCAATGAATGCTCATCGTCACAAGCCTAACTCAACCTGATGGAAGAGAGAGGGTCACAAGAATGAACAAGCAATGAATGCTCATCGTCACAAGCCTAACTGAACCTGATGGAAAAGAGAGGGTCACAAGAATAAACAAGCAATGAGTGCTCATCGTCACAAGCCTAACTCAACCTGATGGAAGAGAGAGGGTCACAAGAATGAACGAACAGTGAATGCTCATCGTCACAAGCCTAACTCATTCCGATGGAAGAGAGAGGGTCACAAGAATGAACAAGCAATGAATGCTCATCGTCACAAGCCTAACTCAACCTGATGGAAGAGAGAGGGTCACAAGAATGAACAAGCAATGAATGCTCATCGTCACAAGCCTAACTCAACCTGATGGAAGAGAGAGGGTCACAAGAATGAACAAGCAATGAGTGCTCATCGTCACAAGCCTAACTCAACCTGATGGAAGAGAGAGGGTCACAAGAATGAACAAGCAATGAATGCTCATCGTCACAAGCCTAACTCAACCTGATGGAAGAGAGAGGGTCACAAGAATGAACAAGCAATGAGTGCTCATCGTCACAAGCCTAACTCAACCTGGTGGAAGAGAGAGGGTCACAAGAATGAACGAACAGTGAATGCTCATCGTCACAAGCCTAACTCATTCCGATGGAAGAGAGAGGGTCACAAGAATGAACAAGCAATGAATGCTCATCGTCACAAGCCTAACTCAACCTTGTTTGTTATAATAAGAGGATGATATGATAAATTGGTGATATTAAAAAGGAGTAGTAAAAGATCTGCCAAGTAAAAAAATGTACAATGTTGGTCATAATAACAATTACTAACATACACAATACACAAAAACACTAATAAACAGAGAAAATATTTATTTGCACATATTGAGTACCCAAGCCCACACAAAACAGCTGATGATTAGTTGCATTTCAATCAGAGGACTTTACTTAGTCCATGTTGGTCTGTCCTGATAAATTGATAAGGAGCAATCTCACACAAGTAAATTTCACTCAGTTGGGCATATAAAAATCTACACTACAACAGTGCTCATGATGCCAATCTGAATCATTAGACATAATTTAAAAGTAATGATGATACATGTAAAACTGTAGTGGACTGGCATAGCCGTAAAACCATAAGACAACACAACTATAAAATAATGTCTGGCCAGACAAACTTCGTGCCCTGCCAAAATTGCCCCTCAACTGACAATTAGCCTGGTAATATAACAAAATTGTTTCCAAGCTTGCGCAGTTGACTACAACTTTAAGGCATATACCACCACTTCCACCAAATTCAGACATCTGTCAGTGTTGAACCACTGTTGAATTCGGAATGAAAACACGAAATTAACAATTTGTTGAAGGTTGCACATTTTTTTTTTTTTTTGGCACATGCTTGTCCTCTACAGCCTGGAGTTGTCGAAAGAAATTAACTGAAATAATACAATTTTTACCGTAAAAGTAGAGGATAAAAACTTGCCTTCTGTTTAAAGAATCACGCTGTCGACTCTAGAACTGAGAGCGGGAAGCCGAACTGGCACCCCAAATCTGCAGAATCTGTGAATGAAAATACTGTTGTTAGCTCATTCAATTCGTCTCAACTGTAGACGAACATCACAAGAACTTCAGCATACAGATAAAAAAACAATGGAAAATTAATCTTACATGTAAATGAGGAAGATGCAAAATATATTCCCTCAAAATGTCGTTGGATCTTGCATAATCCCGCGTGTATGAAGACAGAAGCGACCAAAACCGTTTTTTTCCGCAAACGCGATAACTTTAGCCAGCGGTCATTAGTTTGTCACTACCGAGGGAGTGGTGGAGGGGTTCATTTTCACTCGTCATCAGTCTCCAGTGTTCCTTTAGCCAGCTCCTTCTGTTCGGCTGGAAATGCTAGAAAAAAAGTAAGTATTTCCCAGCCAGCTCGGCTTGAAATGCTTG
Source organism: Ricordea florida (assembly GCA_949710005.1). Taxonomy (NCBI): domain Eukaryota; kingdom Metazoa; phylum Cnidaria; class Anthozoa; order Corallimorpharia; family Ricordeidae; genus Ricordea; species Ricordea florida. The sequence continues at coordinate 4,987,335 of OX453287.1, read as the reverse complement.
AAAAAGTCAGTAATTCCCAGCAGAAGCCACTAGCAATTAAAAATTTCCCAGCCAGCTGAATGTGTACTGCGGAACACCTTTTTTGCGGAACACCTCCGATGGGTGCCCCTGGAGAGAGTGTGCAGAGTAATGTAAACTTTGCCAGTTTTTGCTAATGTTGCCTAAAACACAGCTTTCCCCAGCTTAAAAATGCGAAACACAATGTATAAACAACACTTTATTCGAACAACATGCGATGATAAAATTGTTTTAGTCGTTGCCTTTTACTGGTACGTAACCTCCGAAATAAGCGTACCTTTCTCCCAAAAGTCTCTGTAAATGGTGGTTACCTTCATATTTTCTTAAGCTCTTGATGCAAAGATCGTCGTACCGACACATTTCCCCAGCATTGCATTCGAAAGATAAGATGAAAAGCTCGCCAATTAAGATATCTTCTCCCATATAAACAGCAGCTAAGGCAGTGCCATTTCAAGATAAAAAGTGCTATTTTCTGTAAATGTCATCAACGAAGTGAGCGCCATTACACTGAGGCAAGAATGGCCGTTGCTCCTGTCTGTTTTCGTTCTCTTCGACAGCCATTTTGTTTTTCCTCGTTTCCTTGGTCAGTGGTGTTCCCTCTTCCAATAGGAAAGCCGCTGAACATGAGAACCGGCAGGATTTGGAAAAAAGCGGGAAGATTGCGGGAAAATCTTGGGAAAATAAAATATTTATAAATGCCATGTCTGAACTACCACCAAATAAATCATTTCAACCTTGGAAAATCGATATTGTAGATAAATCTTTGCAATATGCAAGAAACATAGCAACAAGAAAGGTAGCCTTAACAATTTCTTTGGCATATTCAACCATTAAAGAGTGGTATTATCTTGTGAGGGAGCAAGAAAAGTTTCAAGCAGCGGGTCAAGATGCTAATTCCTCTCATCAAGAAGGTGAGTAATTTTGTCCTGATATTTACAACCTTGTAAACTTTTTGGTATATTTTCTTAACCTTCTCTGGTGATTCCTTGATAAGAAGGTAGGGGTGGTAGAGAGTGAAAGGGGAAGGGAATATCCATAAGATGAAAGATACAAAGTAACATAACATAAAAAAATATATATATAATCATCACCAACATTTCAGCTGCATAAAATGTACTTCACGAGGCCTTAACATGACCCTGATGAAGGCCAGTCTATCCAGCTAAAAAAACGTGATGTGAGAGCAAAATACATCATTTTGTGATCTACCATACACTTTATTATCAACAGGATCTCCTTTTTTCAGTGGATACTTTTTTTGTGGGTTCAAATCTCACTCACCTTTAATTTTCGTTTAAATATATATTCAGTAAATATGATTATTTACAGTGTATAAAGCCAGGATTCTCTTCTATACTGTCCATTGATTGATTGATTTATGCCTGAGAGTATGTTTGTTTTTATTGATTATTTTTTTAAATTTTCTTTTAGAAACTACAAACAACTCTGAGAATATCAACTTCCTCTGGAACTATAGAGGCCTCCAGGGAATTCTATATACCAAAAGCAATGGGAAGGCCAAGTTTTACTATGTCAATGATGGAAGAAAGCTGATGTTTCCAGATTTAATTGATATGTGTACACCAGCACATGCATTTGTAATCAAAGATGACATGGGTACACGCCAAAATGTCCATGAGCAGTTTGCAAAAAGAGCAGCAAATGTTCTATCACTGTATCGCACAAATAAAGGTAAGAGAAACTGGGAGCAATTGGATGAGAAAACATTGAAATTTCATTTACATGAAGACCAATTAGCTTCTTTTCAAGAGGTTGAAGATGAGATAGTTTCTCTACAAAATGATCTACAAGAATGGAAAGCAGCACATGCAAACCTGGAGGCAGAAAAAAAAACCTTTTTGACGAAATGAAGGACACTATCAACAGAATGGGTAAGGAACTATGTCAACTTCAAAATACCAACAATCAACTTCAAGAGTATATCAAATGCCTTGAGAAAGATGAAGGGTTTTCCTACAATGGAAAAAAAATTTCTGAGACTAAGAACAGACAGCGCACATTGAAGGTTTTCCTGACTAGAGCTGTAACAGCTTTGTGGTTTTCACAAGCATTTGGCCTTCATGTTGAATCACTTAGAGTTAAAGAGGCAGACACAGGGAAAACATACGAAGTAAATGTTGAAACCAAAGCACAAAAATCAGGCGAATGTTCAAATCCTGTTACTAACATAAACGATTCTGACATGGAAAAAGTTGAACAAATTCTTTATCTTCTTGATAAATTCTGTGTCAGTGATGAATTTTACCACGAATTTAGCATGATTGAAAATGGTCTTCCAAGATCTTATCTGATTAAACAATGCAGAAATGATCTGGACAAACTTTGTCATGTGACACCTACTCCTGGAACAAATGAAGGTGCACAAGTATCATTTGAATCACTTCTCTTGCAGCAAATTTCAGCTTTTAAAAAGGAAAATCCAGAGTTTGATTTTGGCAATGAAACACTAAAAATAAAAATCAGTGGGGATGGAGCTAAAATGACACAGAAATCTAATTACATTCTTCTCTCTTGTGCACTACTCCAGAAACAAGACGAAGTTATGTCTGCCAAAGGAAATCATACCATTGCAGTAGTCAATGGTAGTGAAAAGTATGAAACACTACAGGTATCTTTCAAGACTACATTTTCAGAAATAAATTCTCTGATTGACAAAGGCACTATTAGTGTTGATGGTCAAGAAGTTAAGCTTGAGTTTTTTCTAGGAGGGGACTATAAATTTCTACTGACAGTCATGGGACTTAAGGGGGCTACATCTTAATATATGCCTGCCTATGGTGTAAAATCCATAAAGACAAAAGGTGGGAAACAGACAAGCATTTCCATCACTTTAATTCACCACCAATGATGAGAACACTATTGGAAATTAAGGAGCTGGTAAAGAAAGGAAAAGGTGATTACTGCTGTGTGAAGGAACCACTTTTGAACATAGACCTTGACCATGTCATTGTAGATGAGTTACACCTGCTGCTACGTGTAATGGATGTGATGCTAGACAACATTACCACTGAAGTCATTGACTGGGATAAGATTGAAGATTTCGAAAAATCATCCAAAGAGCCTCAAGGCATACATTTGAAAAAGCTCGTGAGTGAGATCAGATCCTATGGTGTGGGTTTTAATGTTTGGGAACTCCGAAATCCAGCTGACAATAAAGGCACTGGAAAGTATGAATTTACAAGTCTGTTTGGAAACGACAAGAAGAAAATTCTCTCCTTGCTACCAGAAAATCTCTGTAAAGTGCTGCAGCCAAATACCTGCACTGAAATATCCAAGGTGTGGAGTGATTTCAGAAGTTTGTATGAAGACATAAATTCCTGAGACCTCAGACAAATCTGTTGACACTTTTTGGCACAAGGCACAAAACTGGTTGGAGACCTTTATTTCTCTCAGAGGAAAGAGAATTGGCTATGAAAGAAAGAGAATTACTCCATATATGCATGTACTTTTTGCTCATGTCCCTTATTTCCTCCATACACATAAATCTCTAAAAGTATTCACTGGTCAAGGAGTTGAGAAAAACAATGACTCAGCAAGGAATATAGTGCTTCGAAAATCAAACCACTTTGACTCAGTTGGAGATATTCTTAGACTTGAAAACAGGCAATGGCTTCTAAGAGAAAAAGAAAGAGCAAGCAGAAAGTACACAAAACACAATTCTCAATACTGGGAGCAAGAAATCAGTGTCAAGCGTGCAGGTAAAAAGAGACAACCTGAAGCAAACATACCCAACATGGAAAGCAACAACTCGCCAGACACATCTACATCACAAGTTCAGAATGAACAACCCCAAGCAAGAAATGGCACAAATCATGAAAGGCCGGGAAATAAAATAAAAGGCATATAGACGATGGGGGAAAAGGAAACAGAAAAGGGAAAGGAAAGGGTAAACAAACAAAACAGAAAAAAAAAGAGTCTAGCCTGAGCAGCTACAAAGCATGCACATAAACAGAGGAATCTTCAAAATATAAACAAATATAAAGAACAATTTCAAAGCCTTTATGTAACTTTCTGACTTGACATAACAACATAATTTCTTAGAAGCAGGGTTATTAATGCGCTTAATAAGCAGGGTATTAGCTTGTACCTAAACCCATCTAAAAGCATGCATTCACATTCTCAGTTTCAATCACAATACTGCAATTGAGCGCTTGTTAAAACTTAAACTTACTTTTTCGAGATGGTATCTGGGCTTAGGTACACGCTTCCCCTCCACAAGTTTATGTGTCTGTGGTCCCAAGCTCACAAAAGGTTTTGCTCTAATTGGAAATATGACTTGTGTGCCATCTCCAAGGTTGTCTATGTAAGAGTCCCAGTCGGGACATTCTTTTAAAAAAGAACAGCGGTTAAAGTCAGTCTTCTCTAACAAAGTACAACCAGATTTTGTGCTGGGTCTTCCTCGTCCTCTAAAAATATAATTAAAGACATCATGTCTAATTTCTACTACAGTTGTGGCTGAGGCTGTCTGATGTTTGCTCTTGAGATGCTGGAGAATAGCAACTGCCAGTAGATCAGATCCCTCTTTAATTCTTTCCTCTGAGGGTTTGCACATTCTAAATGCCCTAAAGAAAATAGTTGGGATCCATTATTGTCTAAAATACATGCAATATTTTTGCAGAAAGTGAAACAATAACCAAATAAAAACACTAACAAAATTGCTTATAATGCGAAAGATGACATAAAATTGTTATCTTCTCTTCTCGTGTCCCAAACTATTTCGTACTAGATCGAGGAGTAGTAAAAAATTAAGTTCGTACGTTTAATTTTGACTGGACAAAATAATGCTAAAAGAAGCACCTTATTGCGGTTTTATTAAGGTTTTCCTCCACTTCCCACGTGTCCTGCAGCAAACTGTACCCTTTCCAACGAATTAGGTACTCATTCTTAAAGACAAAATACATAGAACACTTGTTTATGTGTGCGGTAAAAAGTGTACACAAGGTTATCAATTCATTAGTGACGTTACGTGCTTCAAACAAGCGTCTTATTTACCTTTCCTTTATTTCTCCTGCAGCTTAAAACTCTTTCCACTTGAAAGTAAGGGCCTTTTTTCCTTTTCCACTGACTCTCAATGAAATCTGCCGTATTGAGAGCATTTAAGCTCCGATAATAGCCTTGGGAATGCTTTCCTCTTCGTTTATCCGCCATCTTGAATGCAGAAATTTACGCGCCCGCCGTTCGAGCCGCTGACTGTACGGGATTTCTGGCTATGCTGCCAAAGCTTATTCCACCCACAAAAACGAAGATAGTTGTTTCGTTCTAACAAAGTCTTGTTGCCACCAAGGTTCGCTTACTTACAATCTGCCGAATTTTAGATCTTGGCTTTTCTTGCGACACAGCTATAACATACAAAAATTCTTAATTTGCTCAGTTCTACAGAAGGCTTGAGAATGAAATTTATGTGAAAAATACCGGAGTATTGACGTCGGCAAAGTGTGTGATATATCTGCGCCCGGAACCTAAAGGTAAATTAGAATAATCTTGACTTAATGTTTCTGTCGGTTTTGCCAGGTGATAGAAAGAGTCGATATGGATGATTTATAGAAAATGAAGAAGCTTTGCATTAATTTTAAAAGAAGGGAGAAATGACTTTTGAAGTGACAGCGCAATTCCAGGGAAGGAAATCAAGATCCTAACCGCACCCACTTACTATCCAATGAAATTCGATAATCACTTTCTGGCTTTTTTTTTCTTACTGCATTTTTCTGATGTATTATTTTTTACTATTTCTTCTTTAAACTCTTAACGATCTTCATAAATGGTTAAATATGTACTCGCAGTAAAACTATGCAGAATGAGTGATGAAGATTTCGATGCTATAAAACTATTTGTCTTGTCACAGGCTGAAGTTAAATCAAACCATGTAAAATGCTAGGTTTTGGAAGTCTGCTGAACATTAGCTTCCCATTTTTCTGGTTGTTTTCAAAAGCTTTTGTAAACTTTAACAGTGATGAACAATTGCAATATTTTGAAGGATAAATGAAGAGGTAGCAACTAAGCAGCCAACGGAATAATGCCTCTGGGCTTGGCTTCTTTACTCCAATTTGATTCCCCTTTTGGCTAATTAAAAACTCAGATAATCGGTAGTACGGAAGACAAATAAAACAATCCAGTGTTAACTTGGACGTTTTTAATGAAAGTTAAGTTCAGGATGTCAAGGTCGCAAGAGTTGTTGCATGCATCATGATCGGTGTGAAGATGATTGTGTTTGACAAGTAGTGATAAATCTTGCTTTACTGGTCACTTGAATGCAAGCACTAGCTTTGTCACCAGAATATGTAATTACTGCAAAGCTGTGAAAAGTCAATACAAAATTGTTCCTTTGAATTAGTTTAACAGCCTTGCTAGCCCAGCCTCCTGTGCGTATCAGGAGACTGGTGTTCATTGACGTAGCTGCAATGTCCACCACGCCTGTGGAATTCGCTCGAAAAGGAACACCATTGAGAACATTAGCATAGACTATAACACTGTGACATTGGTGACGTATAATGTCAAGAGTGACTTGTCGGTTACCGACATCATGAGATACTTACTATTTGGATTGTCAGCAGAACCATGTATTTGAAGCATTCAATTCTAGGGCAGCTCATTTGAGAGAATTTGTCAATAGGGCTGTTGTTTTTTAGTGGTAATTAGTAGATTGTAACTTAACGCGTGTAGCGGGAGAGTTATATACTTTGGTAATTTAGATGCTCATACACAAGCGAAAGCATAAAAAATTAAAGAAAAACATAAAGTAAAAAACAAATGACTACTGTGCGATGAGTCGGTAATTTACAAGAGAACATTTTCTCTTGGTGATTTCCTATTCCTTGGTTTGTTATGAACTTCCGTTAAAATAAGTAATTACTAGTATATTCTCAATTCTCGTCACCTGTTTGGTTGATAATGCACGAAATTATATGTTGAGGTTGCATTCTGCACACTTTCAAGCTTAAAGCAGGAATTTTACCTAAGCTTTCTTTTCAACAGTCTTAAAATTACTTTTCAGTCATTTTTAGTTGGTACTTGTACAATAATTTTTGTGTTTCATGATTAGGTTTCCTATGTGGAAACTCAAGGCGAGCTGTTCGAGTGTAAACAATGTCTTTACTTAAAACAATTTTTAAAAATGCGAACAAATTTTGTAGTTATAAAAAATGCAAGGACTTATTTATGAGGATCGCTTCTGGGTTTGATTTCGCTTGCGACTTTACTTCGCGGGAATACTTTAAACGGCTCAACTCAAAGAACACGAATCGTGCTGCGATTTAAAAAAAAGATTGAAAGAGACATCATAGAAAGCCGAAATAACCTACAGTATTCAAAACAGGATTTGGACATTCGTAACAAGTCGCAGCCCCAGGCAAAGGTTTAATGAAATAAAGCAAAAAAAAAGTAGTTAACTCGTGGATACGCGAAGCGTATTTGCGAGTTTTTGTGGGGACTCCGATATGCAAATTGTCACTCACTCACTCACTCACTCACTCACTCACTCACTCGCTCGCTCGCTCACTCACTCACTCACTCATTCCAGTGTAGACATCTTCGTAATTAGTCGGATAGAACTCGGGGGCACCGATATGAAGACGACAATTGTCGTGACCGAAGTCACGGAAGTCTGTTGATGAAAGTTCACGCTGAAAGTGTATCGTACCGTTGCCAGAGTTTGTAATGATTTTGTAGCTTAAGAGGACGATTAGCGAGGCCCTGTTAGGGGTAAATTTCGAAAAGCGACATGGCTTCGAAACGGCGACATAAAGGACCTGAAATGGCGACGAACGACGAGCCGCTCACGGGAAATTACGACAGCGACCTTCGACCTTCCGAAATTGCGACGTGAAAAGGTTTGAAACTCAGACGCGCGACATAAACAACCTCACTAACAGGGCCTCATTAGCGGTCTTACTAAAATCAAAAGGAGTTTAAATGTTTCCAGTTAGGACAATAACCAACTTGGAGACTGAATTTCATGAGCCTTTTACTCGGCCAGGCGCTAAACGTGAACAGATGATAACTATTCGCTTTTCCGACATCGACCGCCATCGACCGCCCCCAAGATTACAAGCAGTATATGAATTTCAGTTGGCTCGAAAGTGATCTGAAGATGAGAAAATCTCTTGCTAATGTAGTAAGCTTTGATGAGAACTCATAGAGCGAAATTAGCACTTGAATGAGAACTTATATGAGCGAAATGAGTACTCGTTATTGAACGAAACTACTACTGAAAACAGAATAAATTGACGAATCCATGATGTGAAACCGAAGAACTTCTGTGGCCAACCTGGATAAGAAACATCGCATGGAGGACGTTTCTACTGATTTAAGTGTTAGTACGAACAGGAATGGAGTTGGAGAAGTATTGGGACGGTCAAGAAGTATGTCAACGCTTACCATTTAATATGGAGGCGCATGCCATGGCGGAGAACCATGAAGATTACAATGTAAGAAAGTCATTAAAGGTTTCGAAAAGAGTAAGTCATGTAGAAATTAATGTATTAAGCGTTATATTATATACAATACACCACAAGCCGTTACAATGAAAAGTTTTCTGTCTATTGATTTCCGAATTTACCTTGAAGTGAACTAGATTGTGTTGAAGTAGACATGTTGGAAAAATAGGCTTACCTGTTTTTCTTACTGTTGTGTGACTCATCATATTTACATTGTAAAAACAAGAAGTTATAAGGATAAAAACAAAGATGTATTGCTGTATTAATGATGGAAAGTGTGATTTTTTTTAAGTGAAACCCTGAATATATATATACCACTGATAACCTAAAATGAGATGGTAATGTAAATAAACTAATTCAACTTGATAAAGGATTGAGAGTCTTAAGGATTTTAAGATCATCACTAACATACTTTGCAAAAATGCAAGAAAGACTTGTTTGGTATGATTCGTCAGCTGGGCTGTCCTACATGGTTTTGTTCATTATCAGCTGCAGAATCAAGGTGGATATTTCTGTTGAATACATTGAATAGACTTGTAGACAACAAAAACTATAATGATGATAAAATTGACAATGTCATGGCAACAAAATTCAGACCTTATTCAGAAGGACCCTGTTACATGTGTTAAAAACTTCGAACTCACAGACAGTGAGCAGCAGGATACCAGAACTACATTTGGTTTCGGTGCCATTTAATCCTGTACCCTTATGTTAAGTTATCAAATTTTTTAACAACTGTATGCTTGCCACCTGCCTTATAACTGATGCCTAGTGTAGTCAAATGATTGGCGTCATGTACTCACTGTATGTTTATTTCAAAAAGCTACTCAGCTCCCTGGTCACTTTTATGTTGTGATTATAGATTATTAAAATTATCTTCAAGTTCATTCAATCACAACTCTGAAAAAACACCTCGTTAATTTTTAAATTATTTCTTTTTTCTCTGTTTTGTAAACATATCCACGAGTTCACCATAGTCCTACTTTGATTTTTTTTTGTGTTCCCATGACGTGCCAAGCTGAGAAAGGAATGTTAAAATTTGCATGAAATAGATTGGACATACTGTATGGGAAAACCGCACCAGGAACTAAAACGTTGTTCTGAGTACGTTGAAGAGTGTACCATAGTTTGACTGATAATCGACGCTAAATTTAAACGAGTAACAACATTCATAAAAACTGCATCAAAAACGAAGAAAGAAATAAATGATTTAATCAGTGAAGGGAATTATTACTTAGATAACACTCTGGTTACCTTGCAAAATATTCAATTTGCCCGTGTCATATACTAGTACGGTAGTTTATTCTTTCACCTTGGAATGAGTTCAGTAGTCATTAATGAACTTGGCTTAAATTCCCTTAAACAGCACTTTTAAGCGTTTAGGAATTGTGTCCTTGACGAATAACGAGCCCTATTAATTCATTCATTCATTATTTTCCGAAACACGAATATTTCAAATGTCACTGTTTGGAGAATCAAACTCAAATTGAACGTACTCAGTTTCAATTTAGTTTCGTTTTTAATGTTGAGAAGGTTCTCTTGGAGGAGAAACTCAGCAGAAGTCACAGCGAAAAAAAAAAATGAAAATGCGTTGAAGTTAACTTCACACGAAAGGCGCATGATAAGTTAACTGATACCAACGAACGACCTTGGTTTCCTTGGTTTCGTCTCACGAAATGTCAAAACGTTCAAGAATCACTTGTTTGTCTTACTTATGCATGGCATTTAAACCACCTAGTGACATGGAATTGAAAGGGCGAAAACTTCATTGAGTGTTATACTGAAAACCATTCAGTAATCAGTAGTTACCGTCTGAACAATTGAAAGAAATGGTTACCTTTGATTACCAAAATATTTCTTAAGCGCAAAATGAAAGAGTACATTCTTATCAAGCCAAACTGTATCACGCAAAGGTAGGTTGCAATATAGCGCAGCGTCACCTTGACAGAAAAACATATAACCATGAGTTACGTACCTTATAAAAAGCTCCTAGAAAAAAGAGCGAAGAGCCCCATCATTCACGATATAGTGGATCTCGTTTCTGTTTTTGTAAACGCCATTTCGTTTTGTTTTGTGTAAAATAATTAAGCTATGGTAAAAACATCTTTTACAGAGGCTTGACTAAAAAGTAAAAGCTTTTCAATTCCTAAGCTAGCATTCTCGCTTCCAGAAGTATTATTCCATCTAAGGAAATAAGGGGTATGAATTCATTTAATCATAAACTTAACAGCTATACTGACCTGCATAAATTCTTGACAGAATCTTAAATAATTTTTTCACTTCTTTTCCGGCTGTTAGCGTCAAGGTGCCGGTGCACATCTGTACTACAAGAAACGTTTGAGGCGAAACAGGTATATTACAATTGAGCCAATTAAAATTGGTTGCGTAAAACGACAGTTCAAATCAAACTGTATGCCAATCAGTACTCGAATGTCAAAATTGCGCCAGTATTTGGATATTAAACGTTTAACCCTTTTTTGCGTATTTATGTCTGCTTCCGTTGTTTCACTTCAAGAGAGCCAAAATAAAATACAGATCGTTTTCACGTGACGTCACCAAATTTCCGGTCGCCATATTGGATGGACAGATTTTTCCCGCGAAATTACAAAATAGCCACAAGTTCTAAAGAGAGTGAAGTGAAGTCAAGCGAAAATATTGAAACAAAGCTTTCCATGCTCCTTTCCGATTATGCAAATAAGTTGGAGGAGCTCGTTAGGAAGCGTTATATTGAAAAAACAGCAGCAATTGGAATCGACCTGTGTTAATCGAAGGCAAGTATTTCGAATCTGATTGTTTACCTCCCGTGGAATCGACTGATCTATTATTTTACCTTGTTTTGGAGACGAATTTCTACACGAAACAGCTATTTAAAGCTTTTCGTAGCCTGCAGGCATACAATCAGATGGTGTCTGGCTTTGTATCAAGTGTGCAGGGCCATATTATCAAGAATAAATTTGTTGTTTCGGCGAAGGTACGACATTCACAAAGAATGAACGACGCGTTAATTCCAGTATGGATCATTACCGAAAAGCACGGAAAGATCATTTCCGCTCATTGTTGTGGCTGTAAAGCTGGTCTTGGAGAGTACTGCTCGCACGTTGCTTGTGTTTTATTTTACCTTGAAGCATGGACAAAAATTAATGGCAAGCTATCGTGCACTCAAGTGAAATGTTCGTGGTTTCTACCTTCGTCTTTCTTCGCATGTACCGGAAGTAGATTACTCCAGGGTTCGTGACATCAACTTTACCCGGGCAAAGAACATGATATCCGACTTGGATGCGTCTATTGATGGACTTTGTGATGTATCAGAAGTCGGAAACTTGGCCGAAGAGCCCAAACGTGAGCTGAAGAGGATCCCAGTCCCAATAAAAAAGGAAATGGACTCTCTGCCGATTTCAGCTCGTGTAAATTCAAGCCCATAGCCCTGAGTTTAGTCACCCCTTATGCAGATAACTTTGTAAATTCTTGAAAAGGAGTCAACAACTGTGATTTTCGAGTTACAAAGGGGAAAACAACTTGAGTGAAAACGGTGTTCAAGATGTCAAATGAAGGTAATCCAGTGTAAAAATGTACCTTTTGGTGGTCATTGCGAAATTCTTCTTCGCCAAACGGTCGCTGCGCTGGTACCGCATTTACTAGGTAGTCGAATTCCTTTGTCTGTGTACTTGCATCTGCCAGCTTTTCAACTTCTTCGCCAAAGCAAATTTCAGAAACTTGCTCATCCGTGTGTTGTAACTTGAGTTTTTTGGCTCCAACTTCTTCCTTGAGCGCGCGTTCTCTCTCTAGTTGCTCTTTTCGTTTTCTTTCTTTCGCGTTAGCTCTTTGCCGTCTCTTTGTTGCTTGTTCGAGATTTTTCCTCTCAACCTTCTTTGTATGGCCCAGATTTAGTGTTGGCACCCAGTCAACATTGTATCTGTCCCAACTTTTCGCTTCGATTCCTGAGACAAAATGTCGGCCGCATACTCGATCGTTCTCAAGAATCTGTTCCGTTAAATCATCTCGGCTAATATCCGAAATCCACTGCGATCGCCTTTCTCTTGATAATTTCTCTGCTTCTTCTCCGTGGCTTGTAATTATTGATGGCACTCGAGAAAATCTAAGACCTTTCTCTCGACTGCTATTTTTTCCACAACCAACTATCAAGCAAAATACCATCTTCACACTAATCGCGCAATGCAGTTTGTTTACACTTTTGACCCACCAATATGGCGGCGTAGCGACGGTTGCTAGGATTTTGGTCACGTGAGTGAAAACGATCTATAAAAAGCAAAATTTCAATTCGATCTGGAAACCTCTGACTCTTATTAATCACTCGCGATGCCTGTAGTTTTTCCGTATTCACTTAACCAAAACCGCAGGTGATTCATGACACTGATTATTAACATTTCAAATCGGTGGTACTAATGTTAATTAGTTTTGATAGACATTTGGACTTGTGAAGGGAAACTACTGAATGTCAAATGTGAGACAAATCGACTTGGATCTATAAAAATATGAAATGGTTAAAAAGGGCCACAATGGGTGCGATTCATAGCCTCACATTTTTTTATTGCTAATGGACTGCTAGCGCCTAAGAGCCAGGTGTTTATCAGCTTTTGTATATACACTGTCTTATCCTCTTACAATAAACAGTTTTAAAAGCACCTAGACGCTATTGAGTGTCCACAATATGTTTCTCAGATCCAGCTTTCCCGCCCATTTTCCCCAAACACGAAATCCCGCTCCCACTCGCAATTGAAATTCCCGCTTCCTGCCCTTGTATTCAGTTCAAACCTCGAATATCACCGCAGCTAATGCCATATCTCTCATCCCACCAAACCTACAGGGGACCCTCGCTATTCTTGGCATTCTTGCTTTCGATACTTTTCAGCCCTGTGAGAGGTACATAACTGAGACAGTCGACGCCATAACATATTCAAAACCCTGAGCAAAGCAACTTCCTTTTTCCCTGTTCCAATTGCAATTGCAGTTTTAAAACGTTATGTATGTCATATGTTTTCGTAAGAGTATGATGTAAATGCCGGAAAAGAGAGCGCAATGTGATATCTCACTTTCATGCCCACTGTGCTACTTAATGATTGCCATTAGTAACTTACTAAGATCTTCCTGCTCTCCTAGAGAGGAAGTGATAACCCAATGCAATCTTAGGGTGTGTTGTTTTAGTATGTTCCGGATCTGGATTTGTGATCCCAGATCAAACGGATCATGGTATATCAAAGGAACCGATAAATCCACTCTGGACAAGGATTCATCGGTTCCTCTAATGCGCCGTGATCCGTGTGATCTCGGATCAAAAAACCAAACCCTTATCATACCAATAATCGCACCCTTAGTGTCGTATTTTTTATCCCAAAGGACGTTAATGTACTTGAAACCAAAGCGTTTATTATCCCATAGCTTTTTATCAATTAAAAAATCTCTTTAATTGAGTAAATTAGGTATGTACTTTCTGAACCATTCTTGTTCTTGCAAAAACAATGACTGCATGATACTCAGCAGATGTTTGTCCTCAAAAGTGTGTCGGGCTTTTGCCGATTTCTTTTTCGTTTAGAAGATATAAGTCCTAATGCTGTCTCCATCCATGAAGAGCTCGACAACCAACTTTAAATTATAATAACTTTGTTTTGAAAGCTGATCTAAAAAATCCCCGACACACTTTTGAAGACAAACATCTGCTGAGTATCATGCAGTCATTGTTTTCTTGATAAGGTCAAAATCCGACGCGAGTTTGCCGCATTTATAAGCATCGGTCGATTTGCACTTGACTGATCGCAGCTCGTTTAATATTGAATTTCGCAAGTTAAAAACATTTTATCACCGTTCTAGGTTCTATAAGCTTTAAAATGATGTATAGGTTTAGGCAGTTTCCTAAAATTACGCGCCCGTGAGGATGGTTTTGCGCAACGCACCCGCGAACCTGTTCCGTAACCTTAAAACAGCAGTATTTTTAATATAGCGCATTAAAACCGCTACATGTAACTCAAATCACCAGAAACCAGGATGAGGGTTTAGTCAGTTTACTTTTGAAAGAGAACTCCACAGAAAAACCGCTCTACGCGCAATCGACACTCAATAGCCTAATGATGGCTTCCTTTCGTAAGAAAGTATAATTACAGTATAATACAATTTTTTGGACGCGAATTCAAACAGTCTGCAGTCTTTTCTGTCAGTTCAGCATAACCTTTGATGGCTGCTGGCTTTGAGCTCTATTTTCAATTTTTTTTTCTTCTTTTTTAGCAATAGGGTCTTATCCCTTCAACCACTGTCGCCTTAGTACGCCTTAGTGCGCTAAGTACCATTACTACACTTTGACGTTTAATCTCCGATTGCCGAAGTCTCTGTTAAAATTATGATATGTAGGATTTCTAAAACGCTCGTACAAAAGCTTGCTGTGAAGGAAAACATTTGTTTCTCTTGGACTTGCCTCTCTTCCAATCGATTGAATTGAATTCTATTCTAATGTTAAAAAGATGTTTTGTTTACCATGTCTACCATAGAATTATCTTAATAATCATGCAGTCAAAATACTACCATTTAACAAACAAAAACTTTACTTTTCTTCCTACCTTCACGCACTGCTGCAACTTAGAGGCAACGCTTGCAGTTTTAGAACTGTTTAAAGAATAGATGAACACCCATCGCTTACTGCCATGCTCATTAGAACACGTACACAGAGCAGTATACTAATCAATTTGTCTACGTATATGTCAATCTTTTCTAATCGAAGTATGACTGATACCAAATAAGAATTTAACACAAATTATCATATATTATGTACGCAAAGGCGATCGATTGTAGACACAGTCCAAATTTCTTTTTGGTGAAGGTCGATCTGTCTTTATTCACTGAATGTTTTGTGACCACTGTCAGAGATAGAAATCTAGGATAGATTTCTGTGCACCTCTCTGATGACAGTGACCACCGAAAATTTAGTGAATACAAACCACAAAACTTTCAGAGAATACAAACTACGCCACAAAAAAAATTAATAAATAAAAAAAATAAAATAAAATGTAAAACTAAAAAATGAAACTAACACATTATTATATATATTTCAAATTTCTCCCTGGTTGATGAATTAGCAACAATTGAACTCTGTGCTCGCTGCGCAATTAAAAAAAGATGTCAATGCATGAGGGGAAAAACAAACATGCGGATGCATGCCATTAACAAAGCACACAATACACGACAGTTTTATAAACCGTTGGAAAAACACGGTTAAAGCTGCCTTGTCGTTTTATCAGGCCGTTAGGCTTTCTCTCAGAATGCATGGGAACCGATTTCATCATATTTTAAGCATCGGCGGATAAACTGCAATCCTTAAATTTTGTGCTCTTCGTACAATTAGCAGAACGGCGGTTTCGTACATCTTCTCCGCACACGATGGATATACGGTTTAATGTGAACTAAGCACACTTTGCGGGTAACTGGTTTTGCAAACTTTTTTGATTGCGGCTTTCTGATAAAATAGACGAAAACATTAGAGATAACGGTTAAGCTTTTAATGAGGCGTCTTACTGCCTTTACTTAGTAACCGTTAGCTAAGCTTATATCCTAGGTTTTTCAGTTATTGATGTTGTTACAATCAAACAACGTTTTTCCAAAGGGAGCAATCTTCCCCCTGAGCAAAATAAAATGGAACAGGTTTACCATAACGAGTGTTGGTGTCTATGCGTTTGCTTACACCATGCTAAATATACGCGCATTCCATGAAACCCGAGTTAGTTAGACTTGATCTGCCAAACTGAGTGAAATACGCCAATTCAGCGAGTTTTTGTGTTGTCCTCAACTTTTTAAATCGCCCGCAGAGACGCGGCGACTCGTCCAACCGACCGTTAAGATGGGTACAATAATCAGTAGTAAGGGCGTTAACTGAAACGTGGTGAACAAGAGTGAAGTGTGCCTGTGCCATTGATTTCAAAACTAGTGCAAACAAGAACAAAATTTGGTTGCGGAAGTACTATGATAAATTATGAAAGGGAGCAACGAAATAGGCGGCCGATTTAGTATTTCTTGTATGTATGTTAAGGGACGGACCATTAGAAAAGTGATGGGGGGGGGGGGTGGGGAATTTTCAGCTTGCACGAATTTTTTTTTTTCTCTCACTGCTTTTTCAGGAATTTTTTTTTTCAGGTGAACCTCTCTGCACGAATTTTTTTTACTACGTGTAAAAAAGTCACAATTGGACTTTCCTTCTGCATGAATTTTTTTTTTTACCTTCTTCTTTGCATGAATTTTTTTTTTGGGGCATTTTGCCTTGCATGAATTCTTTTTTGTTTTTTTCCCCACCCACCCATCACTTTTCTAATGGTCCGTCCCTAATTAGACCCACTAGCCTCATTTTGGAAAAAATATTATATTAGATCGACACGCCTTATTTCCTCGAGTATTACAGGGCCAAGCGAGAGAACGAAGGGTTCTTTTATAGCTATTTTCATAGAGTCGGAGTCTTATTGGGAATTCCAAATTTTGTCTTCAAGGTTTTGAATGTCAAATTCTTTGAGGTGAAAACGCGGAAAATGTCTAATTACGGGCAGTCCCAGTAATTAAGAAGTCATATTTCCTTGCTAGACCAACAAAATTATATTTGACAGGAATTTCGATTAACAGGAACCCTTTCCAATCAGTTGCCAACTTTATGTTAAGGTCGATGAATTGTGTAATCTTAAGAGCACAAATGAGAGGAAACACTGTAAGAATCGTACCCATTCGTGGTGTAAACTGAAATTGCAGTTAAACAGCTGGAAATTATAGATACTGGCGTTTTATATGAATATGTTTTAGACGAACAACCTTATATTTTTATAATTTTAAACATTTGGTCTACTCAATGGATTCTTTGAAATTTGCAGTTAAATAAGGATGGCGAAAATGTTTATCAGGTAATGTAAACTGAAAATCGCGCATTTTAATGCGTAGCTTTGGATTCAGGAATGAATATTTATGTAACTTGATTCAAATCATCAATTTTTTAAAAAGCAACTTTGTGAAAATTATCGAATGAAATGTAATACTGGAATTAGGGAGAGATTTTTAGGCAAATTGTATGTGCGTGTCTTCTATTTGAACGGGAAACCATTAATATGTATCAAGTAACGTGTGCTGAACGACAGGAAACAAGAGCAAATGAGGTCATTTTCTATTGCAAAAAAATTAAAACCAATCTACTCCAACGACGGGAAATTGAAAACAATCAACTCCCTTGTTTTGATAAGCAGGTGAAATTGGTTGTACCTTAAGTGGAATGGTGCCAAACATCGATGTCAAGACTACAGACTGTATAAGTAAGCAAGCATCATCTGAAATGACAAAAACAAAAACATGGCAACAAAATACTGATGAAAATTTATGAAAGACGTTGGCAAAACATTTCAGAGTCAGCCGAAAAAAAAAAACAATCAAAAAGTACTACAGTACAGGGCTCTTCAGTTGCTTTCCAAAGAATGGTCACACTGTACAGTTTGTTTCATAGATAAAAAAATTAGAACCACACTGTACGGTAAAACAAACAGTTCCACAGAAAAGTATTAAGTAGTTCCTCATCAAGCGGTATCCATACTGCATGATTTCGTCCATGTCAACTGTATAAACAATTATTGCACAGTAAAAACACGTTATGTGGCTGCATCGTTTTCCTCATAAAAGCATGATAGGGATATTGAACAAGCAATTACATTCTACTTAGAAAACTGAGGAACATAATTTGCAACAATTACTGATTTTTATAGACTGGAACAGTGAAAATATCAGTTTATCTCACTGTGACTACTGTGCGTCATCAGTTAGATATAACCATGACCAGGAGCCCATGCCATGAAATAAGTTAGACGCAACTTTTAAATCAGATTCTATAGAGAAAGATGCAAGGGCCTGACATGGTGATGGGTGGGTGATCAAAACAACGCTTTTGCGATCTGATATTCAGTGACTTAATAGGATCTTTTGTCAGAGGTTTTTAAAAAATTCAATGGCTAAATAAAGAGACAAAGTAGAGGCACGGTGCAAACAGCTTTTGCTTTTGCAAATAACTGCTTGCGATGGTCGTGTTTAATAAGTAGATTGATCAAAATACACTCCGGCAACGATCACGAGAACAAACCAATCCTATCGAGTCTGAGCAAGTGAAAAATACAAATTTGCGTCTATCTCTTTTGGGTACTGATTTCTAAGCCGGTTATGAATGATGTATAGTCTGGTCATTTTGGGTGGTGAAGTGTGAATCTGCAGTATCCGTAACAGCAATAAACTACCATGACTATTCCCATTTAGATGAATTGAGTCGCTACACTAGATAATAATAATAATAATAATAATAATAATAATAATAATAATAATAATAAAAGTCTTTATTCAAGGTTTTAAACAAACGATAAAACTTACAAGGTCCATTATAAATAAAGATAGAACTATCTAAGCGTTAATTACAATCTATTTAAAATAAAAAAGATATCTATTTACAAAGCATTTCTTAAACCTCTCTGTGTTAACACATGGGATCTGATAAGGATGCGTCCTACTGCGTAAAGCCCGGTTCTTAAGTGGGGGGAGAAGATTGTACAAGGGATGCGAGGAAGTGCCCATAATACTTTTCCAGAGCCTCACATCTCTGTCTTTAACAACCTGTTGAATCGATGATTCATGTTGAATATACCCAAATCGAAAGGCCCTTCTCAATAGCTTATCAATCTGAATAAGGTATTTGGTAAAAGCAGCAACACCCCAAACTCTACTAATACAGTAAGTAAAAAGTGACATAATGAGGCAATTGAAGAGGTAATCAAGATCAGAAACACTATAACCATTTCTTTTACACACTCTAAGGATATGCATGCGTTTTAGAGCTTTTTCCATCAAATCATCAAAATGCTTATCCCAATTGGTAGAACTATCCTGAAAAGTAACTCCTAAAAGCTTGAAATATGACACACGTTCAATGGTAACAGTTGGCTCAGGAGGGGATAAAGTCGTTCCTCCTCTTATGACTAGTTCCTTGTTCTTACTTAAATTAAGTTTCATCAAATTCTCCTCTGCCCAGACTTTAATGTTCTCTACCTCCTCAGAGGTACTATCATTGATCGCGGGAAAATCGAATTCAGTTGAAAATACAATTCAAAAATCCTGGAGCGCCTTTTTTTTTCGAAATCCGGGAAAGTTTGAAAAACGCCATTTTTGCCTCCCGCCACGGTCGACAGATTGGAAATTTGCTGCATTTCCTTTTCGCTGGTACGGAACAACGCGCTTACTTCTAACACTGTTATTTGGGCAGATTATTGCACCGTCTTGTTCTTTCAAAAACACAAAATAATAACGCGACAGTTCTTGCCATTTCGAATTTATTAGCTGTTCCAACTACCCCAAATATACCGCCTGAGCTGAACAGCGAATTTTAGGTAATTTTAGCAGCAATAAAACCCAACTGGTACATGAATTGTGTACTTGAAACTATGATTTTCTTGTAGTGAAACCTTAGTTTTACGTTGCCTGAAAATTTCACAGGTGGCCCGACAAAAGTGCCCTGTCGTGAGCTAGAAACGCAAAGCAAATTTTGACGTTTGACCTTTCCTGACCTAATCACGTAATCCGCGTGACTGAGAATACACTCTCGTCAAGCATTAAAAATTCGCCAATGACATCCTTTCCAGCATGCTAACCACTACACTACTGTGCCTCCACGTGTTGCTTTAAGCATGTCTAGTTGTACAAGAATTAACACCTGTAGTTGAGTAATTAAAACCTTTCTCACGGGTATTCATTTTCGATTCTGTGTGTAGTTGTAAATGATCCGAGGCTTCACATTGAGATAACATGTAGTCTCAAATGCCACAGTGACGGCGTTTTGGTTGCTTCAGACGTTTTTCCGGTTCTCGAATTCTCTTCTACCCAGTACCAGAAAAACGTCAGCGTCGGCAGGGGATAGCTAGTGTTTCAGACTCTAAGGCCACATTTTCATTGACCTCTTACAAGCTTTTAACCAAGTTCTGAAGCGATCCGTAAATTGGATTTTAACTTTTTTTCAAGTCCTAAATTCCAAAATTCCTCCGAACCCGCTGAAGTTGGCGATCAGAAGAGCGAGGAGAGCATACGGGCTTATGGCAACTTAAAAGCGCAGGTTGGTAGGTAGGCGAATGTCTGTCAAGAAGCAGAAAAATCCTAATAATGATGCGAGATGAAATGCCACAGTGACGGTCATCATTGGAGGCGTTTTTGGTTGCTGGTCATTTCTGTTGCTTCAGACGTTTCTCCGACTGGTTCTTGTAATTAATTTACTCCGTTCCGTTAACCAGTATTTTATATTCAGCTTTTCAATCGCAGGATAAATTAAATTTCGGCCGACATAATTCTCACTCACCGATATTGCGTTTAAAGAGCCAGAAAATCGGACGGTTAACAGAAGATACCCCGTGATATGGAAACGACGTGACAAGATTTTATTGAAAAAGATCTAACTCTACTAACTCTTATAAATCAGTGACTTAGATCTTTCAATCTCTAAAACTTAGTAAAATTTACTAATTTGTACAGTAACGAAGTGATCGCATACCTTGCTATAATATCTTTAGAGAGACAGCTGAATAGTCTCTACATGGAATCTTGTAATAAGCGACAATCCATAAACATGTAAACCAAGGTGATATACGCTCCTTCCTCCAGTCAGTTTGAATACACCGATTGCAAATATGGCGGCGAGCGCACCATAGTGAGGCTGTTCAGTAGTAACCGTTGCTAAGGCGAAGCATTTTCTGTTTTTGTACGCCAGTGCGTGTTCGAGTACACAGCTTTTAAGCCGCTTTCTTTTGTATTTATCGGAAAGGAGTATAAATACGTGAAATACGACGAAAATAACACGATTCTCTACTTCGAAAGTGGCTTCAGTTTGGTATGTACGCTTTTATTGATGTTTTGCCAAGCTGATATGAGAAAGTAGTTTCGTGCACTGTTTGCCGAAACCGTAGCCGGAATATTTATTGTGATTTGAATTTCATTGTATTAAAAGTGACTTAACAGTCTCATTTTTGTTAATGGTTCTCTCACATGTTTAGAATTTTAGTTCTGGTGTGTTTACTGGTGAAATATGCCCGATAACTGTTGCGTGCCTTTGTGTTGCAAGAGCGGCTATCGCGTCGGGGCGGATGGGAGAAAGGTTACCTTTCACAACCTTCCAATAAAAGATCCTGTTAGACTAAAGGTACATCTTTTTAATAGCTTAATTCCTTCGGTTGTGATTATCTTACAGTGTTATACCCTTCTTATAACATTTCTCGATAAAACCACTTTTTCAGACTTGGCTTGTGAAAATTCGACGAGATGTATCCTCAGCATTTCAAATTACGGAACGAACTAAGATCTGCTCGTTGCATTTCAAGCTCACCGATTTTCGCGTGAGCTTAGCAGGTCGCCGTTATCTTAAAGATGATGTGGTTCCCTCGATTTTTCCGTGGTCGGCAGCATCCCCTAAACGGAAATCGCCTCGTAAGAGGCTATTCAACCCTCCCAATGCTCACAAGCCTTCCTGCAGTAGTGAAAGGTCTAGAGAAATCGATATAGATATTACAAATGCAAATCAACTCAGCGACTTACGCGAGCACATTGCGAGGCTAGAACAAGAGAAAACTACTCTTCAAGTAGAGAATAAACGTCTTCTGGAAACCGTCGATGAACTCCTCGATGGCCAGTTTGGCATAACAAAATTTAAAGACTCGGACTCAGACGTCAATTTCTATACCGGTTTCCCAAATTATCAAACTCTCCTAGCTTGCTACCAATTTTTAACCCCAGGTGAAAATGGTGAAAATATTGTTTACGTAACTAGTTTAAACGACGACTTGGAGTTTTCGACGCTTTCAAGCGATCTTGATGGAACCCGGGGAAACAAGCCTGGAAGACGTAGGAAACTTGGTAGTATGGATGAGTTTTTCATGGTCCTGGTCAGAATGAGACTTGGGTTATTTGAACTTGATTTGGCACATAGATTCCGGGTGCATGTTTCTACAGTTAATAGGATTTGTATTTCGTGGATCAATTTTATGTATCTAAAATTTGGGTACCTAAATATTTGGCCAGACAGGGAGGCTATAAACAAAGCAATGCCCCAGTCATTTCGGGATAAATACCCTAACACAAGGGTTATTATTGACGGTACAGAAATTAAGTGTCAAACCCCTTCCTCTCTGGTATTGCATAGTGAAACTTTCTCTACCTATAAGAGCCACACGACATTCAAAGGACTGATTGGTATTGCCCCCAGCGGTCATATAACTTTTATTTCCCAACTGTATGCTGGTAGTATATCTGACAGGGAGCTAACAGTAAGATCAGGTCTACTAAACATGCCCTTTTCCCATGGTGATGTGGTGATGGCTGACAAAGGGTTCACCATTTCTGACCTTCTTGAGCCTATTGGTGTTGGCCTGAATATCCCACCCTTTCTTGGATCAAGAAGTCAACAGACCCCTTCAGAAGTCATTGCAACCCAGGAAATTGCTTCAGAGAGAATACATGTAGAAAGAGCTATAAACAAAGTAAAGAACTTCCAGATTTTTAATCAAGTAATTCCACTTTCTTTGGCTGGCAGTCTGAATCAAATGTGGACTGTTTGTGCTATGTTAACAAACATGCAAAACCCCATTATTTCTTAGCTCAATTTTTTCTCCTGAGTCAGTTCAATGTAAATAATACTATTATGATACAATATGTTTGACATACTCTATAAAAATAAAACATGTCATGATGCTATGATGTTACTTGCTGTTGCAGAAGTTACTGTACATGTTGTTACAGCACATGCGCCAGCTGGCACTTCTTGTGCTTTTAAATATTTAGCATAATGTTTAAAGAAAAACTGCTCTAATTTCAACAACATATTAGCAAAAAAATCAGCATCAAAATAAATACGTTGAATCACCATCCCCTTAAATGTATAGGTGACAAAATCACACCACTTTGTCCCGGTTATTCCCATCTGCCCCTGAACTTGGTAGTAGTACTTGTGGCTTGTCTTAAGTGCTGGGAAGTCATCTTTCATTTCCAGATGAAAATGACTGTCACCAGAACAGGCTGTCTCTGGGGTGACATTCCTGTGTTTGAAAGGGCATTTAATTTCAACAATCCCGTAAGGGTTGTCCTCTGTCTCATCAATGACCTTACTGTCTGGTGAGCAGCCAAGGAATGGGTATGCAGGGTTTACAACAAAGCCTGATGGAAAGGTCTTCACAGGGTGGCCACTGTGTTTCAGGTAATTGTGGTACTGTTCAAGGGCTTTACCTTCATGTTCAATGCCATGCTTTAAGGGCTCTGGTAAATTTCTTAGGTTAATGGAGGTATTCTGGTCTCCAACTAGGCCCTTGAGAAAAGCACAGCTTACAGATTTCCGACTCAGGATGTCTCCAAATGTAGAAGCTGTAAGTCTGAGTCTCCTTTCAGACCACCATCTGCTACTGCTACGCTGTGATTGTGTCTCAGCCTCAAGTGTGGAAGTAGCATTTTCACTAAGTCTTAGGGAGTCATAAAATTGACGATGTTCAATGGGGCACTGAGTTATTGTAAAAAGGGGGAAAACTAAAGATATTGGGAAAGGAGGAAAAATTGTTCTTGGTATTTCATTAATGTTACGTTGCTTGGACAGGTCAATATTACATACCACTTTGAAGTTCCCTTCAGTGGGTGCAAGCTGATAGCTTAAATAGCCTCCCAAGGGTGCTGGCCCAACCTTAGTAGGTACCTTTCGATCTCCAGCAGTCATGTACAAACTGATACCAAACCTTTTGTTTACCTGTTGCAAATGGGCCTTAAAATTTTGAATTTCGGTGCTGCTGGGGACTGCCTTGAGCGCAGGATACAATGAACAGGTAATACCAGGTGACGTTTGATGTAAAATACTATCCCCACCTGGCATATCTAATTTAGGCTTCTTAAAAATCATATCCATTAATGGCTCTGAGGAAATATTTCTCCCCCTGGGCTTGTGCCACTGTTGGGGAAGGGAGGTGCAAACCAAATCATGAGGAAGCAATTTAGTTTTTGTAATATAATAGTGGGAAACAAGGTACATCAGGCCTATGGCATGGTTGCAGAACCCTAGAGACCCAGCTACACAGCTACAAGATGCTGCTAGGACATCGTGAGGGTGCTCAGTTCCAATGGCTAATCTTATTTTATGCGGGGCTTCACTTTTTCGAAGACTTCGGTAGCAACGGGCTCTAAAATAGAAAGTCTTGCTTTCTTGGTGATGCTTAGCCAAAACGTTGTGCAGATATCCTTCGATAAAGAAACTGACACCACGTTCAAACGGTTTCATGACCATGTAGTCTGGGGAACTTTGAATGTTCTTTCCCGAGGTTTGAACATATCTCACTATGTTATTATAAGTGAACGGGGGAAGGTCTTCCAGACATTTGCTCATATTATCCTCCGTGGGACAGAATCGGAACTTCTCTTCGTTCTCCCTAAGAAGATCCACGTCGGTTTTTTTGATTTGATCACGATAAACGGTTTCCGCTCGATCGTCATTTACAACATTGTTTGCAGTTTGACGATCGTCCGTTGGCAAGGATTTCTTTTCTAAGACCTCCTTAACTCTAGAAAAGGACATAAACAAACGACGCCACATGTTCAATTTGCAATCGGAAAGTCGAGAATAAAATGAAACGAACGGCAAAGATGCGTAAAATTTTATTTCAGAAACACGAGGCAATTACTTTGCAACGAGCTGTGCCTTGACTTTTAACCCTTTGAGGCTGACATTATTCGTTCGCAGAAGTTGCCTGAGTTCCCCCACATGCATCTTCTCTACGGGCCTTTCCATGCTCTTCACTAGTCTGAACATTTTCAGGTTTCAGGAAAAGAAACCATACAGTGGAGATCAACGAGGAATTTCAATGAAGTACTTCGTCACGATCCCGTTTATCGCCGCGACACATTTACATAACAATGCAAAAGCAAACCCTACTATAATAAAAGCACTGACCTTCGAAGCAGTTCAGCTGTGTATTTAGAATATCTGGGGCCTAATTTTTCCCAAAACGTATTTTCTCTGGACTCGATGTATTCTGAGCTAAGTACACGCTGCAAGATACACTTGAAAGGTTCTAACAGAACCGCTCAGCCCTTAGCAACGGTTACTACTGAACAGCCTCACTTTGGTGCGGTCGTCGCCATATTTGCAATCGGTGTATACATTATGGCCAAACCAACACGACGTCGTCGCCAAAGATGTTGAAATGAAAACGATTATAATTATAAAGTCAAAGCTTGTCCTGCAGCATTCAGGAGTGTCCTAATTCCTTTGTTTTTGCTTCTGATAAAAGGAAACAGCAGACGACTGTGCCTCCCTTAAAATCCCCTGAGGGCATTGTGATTTAAGTCACTGGGAATGGGAGTTGACGCATTTGTGTATTCAATCAATGCAGGAACAAGAAATGATTTATCAAAGGAGTTGACAGAGCTTACGTTTTTCCCGCTACAGCGCTTTCATTCATTAGCTGGTTCAAGGTCATACGACATTGTCATACGCCTAGACTTTCACTCAACAAAACGTGCACTGTGATTGGTTAATTCTTGGTCACGTGCCCCTGAACGAATTTAAATGTATCCCGACCAGGATGCAATAGTACATCAATATTATTGCCCCCGCAGGGTTCCGGCCCAGAGGCCGGAACCCGAGGAGGCACCCTAATGTTCCCCGCGTAAATAAGAAGTATCGTATGGTCGTAGTGTTAGTATGCGAAAATTTTCTCGATTTGACGAAAATAGGCGCGCACGGTGGTCCCGGTTAACTTTCAGCATGTGCGCCTGGCTCAGCAACCGCGCAAACTGGGTTTGGCAAGTTTGGCAACGAGTCGTCACGATTTCATTCCAAGCTATAATGTAAACCCATCCTAAACACGATATGTATGAGGATTTCCGTCAGCGGTAAACCACGTCCTCACTTTTGTTGGTGTGATGTTACTCTTGACGTCTCACTCAATGTATTTGTGAACCCCTGCGGCTCCGCGTGAAAGATCGAAGGCAAGATATTTTCATCTGCAGAACACGGATATCCGTTGAACGCTTATTTAAATAACACAGATCAGTGATTCAGATGTACTAAGTGACATTTTTACAAAAGCCGGGTCAGGCAGAGATACAGTTATGACGAGATGCAGTTTATGCTATGAAGCGAAAACTCTTTAGATGTTTGATTCTTTTTATTTTTCACTCGTGCCTTATTACACGGTGAAACTTCTGTTATTCAGTAATGGCTGTCCAGTTGCATTATAACAAACTAATTAATACCAAAGAAGACAATACATAATGAACTAATAATAATAATAATAATAATAATGAACTTTTAATGAACTTGATTTAAATGTCAACTGTATCCAGAAGTGACGTACTAATTGTAAAGCACAAATGAAATGAAATCAAATCATATGAAATGCATTAACCGATTCACTGAACTGCTTCAGCAAATTTATGCATGACGTTCGCGAGCTAGTAGAGGTACAGGAAGCTTCGTGATCCAACGGAGTATGACGTCAGTCACAAAGGCAGGGAACCTCGCCAACCACGCGCGATAAAACCTAGCATCCAGGCCCACCGAATAGCGATCCGGCGGGGACTGGGTAGTTAATGCATCAACCACTGCGTTGACGATTGGATCGTAGCAAGTCGGGAGCTTGAAACTTGTCCAGAATTCAATGGCTGCAAGTAAACAACCAAACCATGCAAAATACCTGACAGTAATCAGCGTAGTCATGCACCACGTACCCAGGTAGTACGAACACGGACGTCATTAAAAAATATAACACAGGCCTAAACCAGGAACAAGAAATGAGCTTACGTTTTTCCCGCTACAGGGCTTTCATTCATTAGCTTGTTCATGGTCATACGATATTGTCAAATGCCTAGACTTTCACTCAACAAAACGTGCACTGTGATTGGTTGATTCTTGGTCACGTGCCCCTGAACAAATTTAAATGTATCCCGACCAGGATGCAATTGCGCAGTTGTTGCCCGCGCGCCAGTTGTGCCGTCTTTGTTTGTTTGTTTTTGCTATATTTTGTTTAAGGGAAAGTCTAAATATATAACAAAGCCGACTTAATGTATGGTCCCTTGGTAAACTAGTTAGTTTTGTTTTCCCTCGAGTTCTGATGGATTCTTGGAAAAACAAAACTAACTGTTTCCCTCATGCGATCATTAACTAGCCAATCACCAGCCTGAAAGTATTTCAAGCGAATCATAACACAAATTAGAAAGTTGTGGCACGTGTGACCTGACTGATCCGCGTGCTGCTATTTAATTATTTAATTTTTATTTAATTTTAACTAGTACGTTTTAATTTGATAAAGCTCCGTGTTTTAAGTAAAAGTTTCCATCCATCTATCCATCAATCCATCTATGATGTCTGTCTATTTATAATCTGTCCCCCCTCTTGCTTCCCAACTTTAGGCTCGCTCCATCTTGCTTATGATATTTCTGAGGAGACCAATTTGGAATGTGCAAACAATACTCATATCCATAGATACCCAACAGCACTCTGCAAAATTGCAAACACCTGCATTAATGGCGTTGTGCTACTGTATATGTATAAGCTGTTGACATATTTACACTATTATTGGCCGGCTAATGTTTGTCTGAGTCGTAAAATATTTATTGAAGCGTATTTGCCATTATACATTTTGAACAATCTTAATTATAGAAACGACGCTTTCTTAAGTAAATTCAAGTGTGATCTAAGGTATATTTTCCCACGATTCTGGCGAAGCAGTACAACAGAGGAAAACAGTTCCGGCTATACTGCTCGATTAAATTAATCGAGATGGTTTACATCTTAGTGTTCTTTTTAGTTCTCGTAAAGACATCGCTCTCGCAAGCCACAGGTATGGAACTTTTTATCAAGCCACTGTAAGGAGCTAAAAGGCTTCAATTCAGTCACAGAATAAGGAAATGAATTTGATAGTATATGAAAATTCCATTTAAGAGAGCTGCCTTCAGAAGAAAACTTTTTGCATATGCTGAAATTGCTCTCTTAATTGCGATGATTTGCCACTTAAATTAAGGAAAGTTAATTTTCAAGAAATATTCTGTCAGTGAAACAGTCCTTTAGTCTTTTGATGGGTAGAATAATCAGATCACCTTTTGTGCTAAACATCTTTAATTATGTTTTCTTCTTGGCACCAAGCGCAAATCCTTTACAGTGGTAATGGTTAATGATCACCTCGACGAACAAAATGGCTGCCAGTCGTTCGCGCGCTTTTGATAAAATAATATATTTTTGTGTTGCACGATGCTTTTTCTTTCCTTTTCTTGAAATAATCACCTGTGTGTTTATACTAAAACAATTATTCGCCTCAGGCTCAGTGATTATCGGTGAATATTCACCGATAATCACTGAGCCTTCGGCGAATAATTGTTAAATATAGTGAAATGGTGAGCCAATCAAATTGCTCAGAAAGCCAAGGTTGCTGCGTTGGTACATACCAAAAAAACAATATGTTTCAAATAATAATATGTTTAACGTATGTTATTTTTTAGCAGTTTCACTAGTCGTCGTCTGTCACACAAATCTTAGTGAGATCGGTAGACCAATAATCGTAAAATAGGATATTCGTTATATGCAACTTAACCAGAGCTAAAACTAAGCAAAACTCATTCAAATATTACGCTCGCACGCGATTGATCAATGAACATTACACAACAAAACTGACAATATTCCCCAAACAATGTTATTCAGTTTTGGGAATTTAAAGGTTGAAAAATTAAGGAACGATTTTCTCTGCTATAAAACAGTCCAGTCATAGCTCTCTCGTTATGGCAACTAAATTCGTTTGTAAACACAACGTGTCTTCTTATTACGAGACTGGCCTGCTAAACCCGGATATCTCTGTTAAAGTTTATCCTTTTCGCTTTTTTGCATACTGGTTTCACTACTCCTATTATTGAGTCCTTGAGCAAATTTCCTTTATTCATTTATTTACTCGTTTAACTTTGCCATAAGGAAATAAAAACGAGACAAGTAAATGACAAAAAGATATAGTCTTTGAGGGTTTTTTCGCCCTGTTTACACTGTGAGTAGCATACTGATTATTTCTCCTTACTAAACTCCTCTTTTACTGCGCAATATAGCAGAAAATTTGATTATATGTAAGGTTAAGTAATAAATTGTCTCATGAACCAAGTTTAATGGCCTTACTCCTATAGCTTAGTTGCAGAGCATTCGACTCCCCTTGGGAGAACTTGAGATTTTCGTTTTCCGAGTTGCCTGTGACAGTGCCAAACGTATATCGAAATGAACAGCTCGTTAATTCTCATTTTTTTGTAATCATCGTACAGTAGAAAACGTATGTTATATTCCCTATCACGCTGTAAAAAAGGCCCACACGGCCGGAGCTTATCCCGGTTCCAGTAACATGAAACACCTGGGAGTATAATTACTCCCCCCTGGATGGGATAATAGTCCAACGCAGGGTTACCTCCAGCATTGTATCGCTGGTACCTATTTATACACCTGGGTGGAGAGAGATAGTGTGGAGTAAAGTTTCTTGTCCAAGGAAGCATTACAGTGCCAACACCATGCAGGGATCCAACTCCAAACCTCCTGCTTGGAAATCCGACACGCTAACCACTACTCTACTGTGCCTCACGCTGTAAGGGATTTATTTTTGTTTTATTTTATAAGATTACCTAATAACACTGAAACTAATTGTTTGCGTGGTCTAAATGGCATTTATTTGGTGATCAAATGCCTTACAGAAACTTAAAAGGGAACAATGTAATCGAAACTGAGACAAAAGAAGTCATAAAAATGCCCATAAAGATTAAAGCAGGGAAACGCCTCAGTGATGAAAAGGTTAAACTGCTCCCTTTAAAAAAACATATTAAAACTGGTTTTTCCTCGTATTTTTTATCACAATGTGTTCCAAAGTTCTGATCAATGCTTTGACAACCATCGGGGCTTTGGAACCTAAGAAAGTGCACCTGAGAGAACTATAGAGTTACTAGACGATGTAAAAGAGACCTATTCACAAGTAAAATTTCACAAGTAAACGCCATACGATTTGTCTCCAATTGAAACACTGATTGATTAATTATAATCCGAGATAGCGAACCAATCAGAGCGCGCGATTTTGTATAATCACCTGCGTATTTATACTAATCAACATTATTCACCTCTTATGAGGTGAATATTGAGCTCTGTAATGTCACGCTAATGTGTCAGTCATGGCCTATTTTCGAAATAAATTTTACAATCACTTTGATAACCAATAAATCAACTTCACATATGTAAGGTTGATTTATTGGTATACTAAACTAAAACAATAAATCTCTTCAATCCTGCTAAATGGCGGCTTTGAACTTGATTTCAGAGAATGATTGTTTAATAGTCAAAGGAACATGCAGTGATCTCGTTGATTTCTAATGGAATGAATAAATTTCTCATTCTCGCTTATTTGAACAAAAATAAATTAGGGGCTTCCTGTTTGTTAAAATCGAGCAGTTACTGTGACCATTCCTCGCTGGTATAAAAGGAGGTTTAGAGCCTAGCCTAATCACCCCTGAAGACTGACACTAGGCAGGAGTGTCAAAACAAGTATTGTGAAGATAGTTTCTACAGAAACTGGTGCTGCGTCGGTGGGGAATTAAAGCACAAGAAATTGGGTTAATCAAACGAATTGATAAAGTAAGTTAAAAGGGAGGTGCTGACGTTTCGAGCGTTAGTCCTTCGTCGGAGCGAATGACGAAGGGCTAACGCTCGAACTCGCCTTACGGTGGTATAACTTACTTTATCAATTCGTTTGTTTATCCCAATTTTTTAGGAGTGTCAAAACGTCAGGTCGGTGAATTGTAGCTTTTTAAGTTAGGGAAGGTACGTTTTTACTTGGGGGGGGGGGGGGGGGGGGGGGCTGGGGAATTTGGGTATTTTTTTCCAAAACAATGTTGGCTCTCCCTCGCGTTTTAACAAAAAACTCCTGACCCCCCCCCCCCCCCCCACCTTTAGGTGACTGACAAAAAGTGCGACCCTCCCCTCACTACTACATGGTATGTTCCATGCTGTAGAAACCTATCACAGTTGCTCACATGAGGTATGGCCCTCCCCTTTTGGTGCTAACTTTCACTGATGACCCTCCCCTCTGAGGCCCCAGCCCTCTCCCCCCCCCCCCAATAAAAAACGTACCTTCCCTCAGATTCATTACTTTAACCTGGCATAGCATCAAACTATGTCCGATTGTACTCTTGGTTGCAATCTGGACTTTTCGTTTGACTAAAATCAATTAGTCATGCATGGTGTCGAATAAATGACTATTAATATCTTGGTTTTATCGTGTGGTGGTAGACTGTGTTAATGATGTGGTTTGATCAGTTCTTATGAATTTGATTTAGATCCTAGTCAAGATGGCTGGAAACAAATCAGTGAATTTCCTGTGTGTGTCAAGCCAAGAGATAATGGGTACGGTTTCTTAAATTACCACAATACGAGTAAATTGGTTGGAGCTCTTCGACTTAAATGGGTGAATGGAGCCTTAAGGTAAGAGGCCTAGTGCATGAAGGACGTCTGACATAAATTGCAACGACGTGTCGTAAATAAACCAATCAGTACTCGTGACATGTTACCGCCACCTTATATGGCAGTTATTACTATATTATCGTAGATTATTTACCTTTAAAATGTATACCATATTCACCATGTAATAGCGGAGCTCCACAGCGGCTCGAAGAGCCGCAGAGCGGAGCCCCATAACTACCGTGCGAGGATAGAAATTGAGAAAACCATGCGTTTGAGTTTTCATGGTCACCGTGACTAGCGGCATGGCTCGCGGGCGCGTGCGCCTAGCGACGACGACGACGACGACGACGACGATGTTGCCCCAACATGGCGGCCATAGTCATCTGGGATATTTAGAAGGTCTTAAACCGAAAGGAGGCTTTGTTTTTCGCGCGCTTTTCGCGGCTTGCCGCGGCTACACAACCTACAGCCAGCAGTCTACAGCAGTCTACAATGTTTTGCTGAAGAAACGGATTTTATTCCATAGGTACTGAGATTTACTCCTTATAAATCTGTGTGAGAAAAATAGTCTGTAAAAAACTAGAAGCAATTTGATTGGTTGGACCATTTTCTTCACTAGTGAAAAAAGTTGTCCGACCAATTCACTGTTCATAGAGGTGGGATCAGTTTTGGCGCCATCAACTCGGCAAAAAGTGAGCAATAACGGCTTCTTCCTCAGCTTCTTCTTTGACATAGCCAGAAATTTCGAACCGGGCGTGTGCAATAGACCGTAACACTTAGAATATTAAACTTGCTGAAGAGAGAAGGATCAGTATGGGATTCATATAAAACCAGCTTATAAAATTCGTACAATCGATGCAACAACCCCATCCCAATGTTAGATCGAATAATATGCATCAGTACTTTCATTGCATAATTATTTTGTTTTGGTAAATCAAACACTCGTTGCGGTTTTCTTGGTTATTTTATTCCGAATAAATGCCCTTTACAACACACTAAAATGGCGCGTACCTTCGTCAATGACACTTTCAACATCTTGACTCAGCTGAAATCGTCTGCTGGAATCGATCCATCCCAATAAAATAATTTAAGTTCAAAGATGGTATTCCACATTTACGGCAAAAAAGACTTTGTAAACCCCGAAAATCTTGCGGCTTTTTTAGCTTACTTTCAGCAAGTATGAAGGCATCCACGAACAGTAATTGTACTAAATTCTGTGCCAAAACGATCGCCATTTTGATACCATCAGCTCAACGACAGATAAAAGACTGGTAGCTACATGGTGTGATTACGAGGCTGGAGGCTCGGTGGATAATGCTTTTTTGGAGGGAATTTTGGAATTATTATTTTTTTTTTGTTGGTTTTCGGGCAAAAAGAAATCATGCGCTACAGCCAAACACTTACCGCTCCATTTCTTTCACGTCTTTCGACGAGCTTTTCGACTTCCCAATAAGTAGACCTTGTGTACTTAATTATTTTCTTTGGCAAAACAAAGTCGGCATCAGCATTTAGCATTTAGCTCGGATAAATACCCTCTCTGAGTTTTATTACGCGACGCCATTTTGGTTGACCTTTAACAGATGGACCAATCACACCCTAGCGTTATTGACAGGTTATCATGTGTGCTGGTGCGCAACAGAAATAAGCACCGCCCACTTTGGTTCGGAATTTCTGGCTATGAGAAATTCTAGGTTTGCAGATACAGCTTAAGTCGAGGACTTCATACAAGATCAAGAAAATAAAAATACGAATAACAAATCCGAACAGCCCGTCGCTTCACTGAAAGAATTCTTGACGTTGAAAGGCGAATCAAGGTCCGTAGAAGAAATTCCTTCAAACGAGCTCAATTCAGTTCATGAGTGAATTTGTGCGGTAGCAGTGGGAAAGAAGGAAAACAAAGATTATGAGCCAAGTTCGCTCCGTTCCCTCTTTCGCAACGGTTATTTGAATAAAAAAGCTATGGATTCAGCATCTCAAAAGAAGTGGTGTTTGAAAAAGCAAGAGCCGCATTAAACTGATCAAAACAAAAAGGTAATTTTACATTGTATTTCCCGTACACAAGACATTCCTGAGTCATTCACGAGTCGTTTTAAAACGTTTTTAACTGTCTTTGGTTCTTATACTTCTAGCGACATTTCCAACAGTGTTTAAAGTAAAATTTTCCAGTTCGTGCAATGTTTGTATCATTATAGAGAAGTAAATTTTGAACGCATTGTTAACTTGACTGTCATGTTTATTCAGTATGCTCCAAAATAAAGCCTGCTAAGTGCGTTTTCCACCTTGTTGTGGTATCTTGATTTTTCTAGCCCAGCGTGATTCATGGTATTCTAGGTATATAACAATGTGTAATATTTCGAGATAGTGAGCCAATCAGATTACTCAAAATGCCAAGATTGTTAAATTTGTATATAGATACTAAATCTGAAGATCTCATACAACTTATCTCACAGTCTTGAATACAAAGTAACATGAACTTTGTACATTTTGCATATCACCTCCATGAAGTCAGTATGAAAGTAGAATATCACGATGAATTGTGTTGACAAAAAAATGAAGAAAGAATAGAAAAGAGGATGGTTTGTTCACCTTGTAAATATTACTTGAACATTTTCAGCTCTATCAAATACTGTTCTACAGGTGCTTGTCCAATGAAGTGTTTAATAGCAGATGGGGATGTGCCGAGCAGCAGTACCCTTTGAACATTATTGTTACGGACGAGTCCAATCACGTGATTTTCCCGCTCCAACGCTTCATCAATTCGATGCAGGATGGCTTGTGGTATAGCATGCCTCTAGTAGACGCAGTGTAAGAACAGTGGCTTTTATATGAATCACTTTACAATTTCATGTCAATATTTTAGGGCCAACGCAATGATAGATTATGAAAGAACAAATCGAGGCGAGCCACGTGCGTCAGATCGACAGCGGACAGGAAAACAAATAGCTCAGCACAGTACTGTTCCATAGCTTTCCAAAGAATGGTCACACTGCATGGTTTGATCCACAGATGAAAAAGTTACAACCACACAGCATAGTAAAACAAACAGTATTACCGTACAGTACTGTTCAGTAGCTTTACAAAGAATGGTCACACTGCATGGTTTGAGATCAACAAAGCATTTAAATGAAAATGTTAAAACGGCACTATAAAACAAGACAAAGATGATACAGTGCAGTACTGTAAAGTCGATTCTCCCAAAATAGGTCACCCGGCATGGTTTCATTCAGAGATGGAAAACTAAAATTTCAAATTGTATTGTGCAACTGCAGTAGTAACATAGTGGAATATTGTTGTTGGGTAGTCACTAGATGGTTTGTTACACTTGTGGAAAGTTAGAACCACAATGCACCGCGAAACCAAACCCACGTAAAACGCAGCGTAGTGTCTGGCAGTATCAAAGAGTGTTAGTTACCGGCAGGGTCTCCAAGAAAGTTAAGGTCATCTTCTACTGTAAATTAAAATGAACATAGTACCAATTAATTTCGTGCCTTACTTAGTAGGAGTTCCCAACAGCGCATACCTACTTCCACAAATAAAAGCTCAGATCGCCGAGCCTTTACTGATATACTGAAACAAACAGTAGTTCCAAAGCACTTTCCACTTGATAATTAACAATTATTCGCCGAAGACGAAGTGATTATCGGTGAATATTCACCGAGAATCATTGAGCCTGAGGCGAATAATTGTTTTAGTATAAATACACAGGTGATTATTTCAAAAAAAAAAAAAGAAAAAGCATTGTACAACACAAAAAAAATTTATTTCATCAAAAGCGCGCGAAGGACTGGCAGCCATTTTGTTCGTCGAGTTTATTATCGGCTGATAATCCGAGGTGGCGAACCAATCAGAGCGCGCGATTTTGGATAATCACCTGAGTATTTATACTAATATGATAAAATTATTTCTACGGTGTCACGACGGAGTCACTTGGGTGGTGGTCTCGACGTTTGGACTGCTTACTGCTAGTCACTTCTTCAAGTGACTTCGTCGTCAGACCATAGAGATAATTTATATTATCATTAAACCTACCACGATGAATAACAATCTTTTCCATGACACTTTCCAGTTGCTCAAAACAGTCCTATTCAGGCTTCCTTATACAATTGATATTTCTTTCTTTTTCTAGCTATTCCGACGACTTAGTGTTTACAAATTTTGCTGAGCCCTTCTTCCTTGCTCAAGAAAGCACATTGAGGTTTTGGTACGGCGAGGACTTGATGAAAGCCTCAGAGAACGACAATCAAGGCCAAGTGTGTTTTGACGTATTTGTACGATTTGTATAAAGAATGATATCTTCCTATAAATAATAATAAACTTTAAAGTGAAATAAAGTTTATTATTATTATTATTATTATTATTATTATTATTATTATTATCATTATAAAGAATGATATCTTCCTACATTCATGAAACACAAACTTGTTTTAACTAAGACGTTTAACACATTTCACAATACTTTATTATTGTCTAAAATCGAGAGATGGGAGAACGTTTACAGAGCTGCGAATTACTGCGGTAAAGCTCGAGATGAACATTTCTAAAGCCACTATTCACCTCGATTTCAGCTACTCACTATCTATTCTGTGATAGATAGTGAGTTGCGTAATGGCGGCCGCTTCTTTCACAAGTGTCCGTGAAGAAGATTTAAACAGTTTACTGGTCGAGGCTGTTCCAGAAAAGACAAAGTTTTGAACGACTAGTAGATTTATACTAAAACAATTAGATTATTCGCTCTTCGATTTCTATGCGTCACACTATAGAAATCCCGAACTCATAATCGAATTGTTTAATAGAAACACGAGAGGAAGTTTGGGAGAACGAGATATGCTGTGGGAACACGAGCCACAGGCGAGTTTTTCCACAG
Organism: Ricordea florida; assembly: GCA_949710005.1. Classification (NCBI taxonomy): domain Eukaryota; kingdom Metazoa; phylum Cnidaria; class Anthozoa; order Corallimorpharia; family Ricordeidae; genus Ricordea; species Ricordea florida. The sequence goes on along the minus strand of OX453287.1, from coordinate 4,950,518 downwards.
CTTTTTCGAGTTCGCGACCAAAATGTAAATTCTCTTTGGACGCGTCATCATTACGTCAACAGCTCGTGCTAGTTCTGTGTTTCTATCGAGTTTTAATAAAAATTTACCAGCGTTCTATTACAAATGCCGCGCTCTGATTGGCTACGCTATCCACTATCTATTCTGTGACAGATAATGAGTAGCGTAGTAGTGTGCTCTTTCTAACAAAATGGCGGCCGCTTCTTCACGTTTTCGAAGTGTCCGTAAAGAAGATTAGACAGTTTACTGGCGCGCGTATTTTCTTAGGACTGTTTTCTAAAATTCTATACAGAACTGGTCCTTATGTCATAATTCTTGAGCTTGGATATATCAAAGCGCCTCTGGTGACATGTGGTTTTTCTAGAGCGCAGTAGCTCCAATTGAATTTGAACCATAGTAGTAACAAGATGATAATCACTCCCAACGTCAGCTCCCCTTCTCACACGCACATCTTGCAGGGACCGTCTCAATTTCCCATTAAGGGACCGTTCATTTTTAAGGGATAGGGGGGGCTGGTGGGAAATGGGGGAGTGTCAGTGGAAAATTGAGTAACCCCCCCTCAGCTTGCCAATTTTTTCACATGACCCCCCTCAAAAGGAATGTTTTTTGGGATGACCCCCCTTGGCCACCTCGAAAAGATGTTTATATTTCGTGAATAAAGCAGGAGAATTTCTCATCAATTTATGAAAACTTCATACCACTTTTTCATCGCTTTTTTTTCGCTTAACCCCCCCTTTATCTTCATTATTTTTGGGGTGGCCCCCCCCTTTGAAGCCATTTTCGCGTGCCCCCCCCCCCCAAATCCCACCAGCCCCCCGTATTCCTTAAAAAATGAATGGTCCCTAATGAGAAGATGGTCAATTTGGGACTGGTCGCGCCTGTTTGGAGAGTTCCAAGAGATCTTATGTATGCCCTTGTGCGGAAATAAGGTGCCTCCATTTACAAGATTATTCATACCGCACAGCTCCACCAACCTTTCACCATTATCATTTAAGTTACCACAGCCATGTTTTCCCATGAAGCTCTCATTGCCGGTGTTGACTGATCCAGCCATAGCATTAAAATCATAACAATTAGGAGGTCTTGTAAGTAATGGTAATAGGACTGAGTGGAGTCCAATTCGGTCTGTAATCATACGAGTGATTAACAAAATCGGACGACCGCGTAGCGGGAGTCCGATTTGTCACGAGTATGATTGCGGACCTAATTGGACGACACGAAGACTTATTACCAATTAATCATAACTTTAAAAATTTTTTTGATATATAAAGTTCTTTTTTTTAAATCAAATCACATGAAAATCCAAGATTTGTTTTGCTAGCAGTGAAAAAAAAGCCATTTAAGCGCGCGCGTGATGGCGCGTACTGTCCAATTACTCAGGCATGACGCGTACTGTCCTATTTAACTGTCCTATTAGGGCTGAAATCAGGGCAGTTGATAGCCAATCAGATTTGAGAATTTTGTTATAGTTATGATTATGGAGCATATATTTTCCACTTCAGCTTGAAGCATTTCATAAAAGGTGTCTCTTTGCTCAGGATCAGCATCATTTGTTGGAGCGTAACACTGGATTACAGTCATCTTCACTTGCTTCCCAAAGAACCTCACTCTTATTAGCCTCTCGCAGGAGCCCATTACCCGGAGCGTGCAACTCCCATACTAGATCTGTGAAACGGCGTTTTCACAAGTAAGGTTATTTTTAGATCGTCTCACCCGCGAATTGGTCTGGGAGAGCCAATCACAAGCTAGTGCATGATTGATATGTGGCATGATAATCGCCTGTAGCGACAACGAACATAGCCGACATACACGAGTCTTTATCGGAGTGTTCGTACAGCATTTCTGACGATGGTCAAGGTGATTTACACAGAAAATAGTAGCTCCGATGAGATATTCTGAGACAGCGGAAACAACTTTTTTCGCAGGAGTTCCCGCTCTACTTGTGAAAACGCCGTTGCATGAACCTATAGCAGTTGCACGCTCCGGGTAATGAGCTCCTGCCTCTCGTTGATAGGCTTCCACTTAAGAAGTGACATCTCCACACCCCTCTTCAGAATGAGAGCTACTCCTTGCTGGTGCAGGTTGTCATTCCGGTCTGAAAACAAAATTGTTTCACCGCGTTGCGTTCTCTGCGAACCAAATCCTGTCCATCTACACTCACTAATACCAAGGATGTGAAGCTTATTTTCATTCATCTCTCTGGTGATCTGCGCGAGCCTTCCTGTGCTAAACATTGTTTTTACATTCCAGAATCCTAATCTTGTCTTTGTCTTGGTGCTCAAGGCTCCCAGTCTCACAGCGACAGCTTCCTGTTGGCTTTCACTGGCTCTGCGTTCCCTTGATGACCAAAAGGTTGAAGATTTCTTGTTGGTGTTTCCTTGACAAAATCTTTTTTTCAGGGTGAGGTTGTCAACCTTACGCCTAACCCCCAGCCTGGAGGGCCATGAGGCTGGTTTTAGTCAGGACCCTCCCCTAATGGCCTGTCCGGCAAGGGTGAACCTGCCAGGAGTATAACTCCCACCGGCATAGCCCCAAAGGATCATTAAGCCTGTAACTCCCATTCCACCACGTCAAGACAGCAGCCTCAAAAGGGATGGAAAACGTCCCTAAGCATCTTGTTTTTCTCTAACTTTCAGCAGCTGAGCAATACTTCAGAGTCATAAGAATTTAATTTACATCAAAAGGTGGAGGTAAGAACGACTTATGAATGTGGAGATTCATTGGAATGCCGCCTCATTTGGCACTATGAATTCCATTTTTAAAAATGCAATCAAGGAACATGTTTTGCATTGGGCAATTATTTTCAAGCATGGGTATTGCCTGATGTTGATTCTCGTGAAGCCTGCTAATTCTCAACCATAAGCTGAATTCTAGCCCTGCACAACTCAAAGATAAGCACCAAACTGATATTGATATTATTTTACTGCAACACATGAATATATACAACGTTTATCGGGAGCCCCTACGGTAATCCAATAACGGAAAAAAAAAAAACGTTAGAACGCTAGGCATTAACACAGTATGGCTCTCACAGCCTGATTCAAGTTTTCTTCATATCTAGTTCACGACTGACACCACACGTTATTTCCTTTTACGGTACAAAGCGTCAGATACATTGTAATACACATATTAATTATCTCACTACACCAGATATATTTTACAATTGGTGGCCGGATGATGAACCTATGCACCTCTCCTCATAGATTCCTACCCCACCCCTGTCGTGCGAGTTTACTATCATAATCCGGACATAATACATATACATGTTTCTCAACTTCTGGTTTGATTTGAAATCGAACTCAATTCACCACGCATTTTATGTACAAAGATATTTTCCGTACTCCTGGCTGAAGACAAAAAAGTTTGCTTATGCGAAAGAGCTTTGCACTTGAAACCGATACTTGAAATAATATCAGAAATGCGCCCCCAAAGTATTAGAAGTTTCCATAAACGTAACTATAAGTTCATTTTGCTTGTCGGTTATAACATGAAAGAATTAATTAATTTGCAGACGAATTTGTCTGCTTCAAATCAATAGCTGTCATCTTTACAAGATTTATCGTTCTGTCACCAGTCATAACGACGACGTTTTCAGTGTTGCTGAGCTCATAAGCCCCACTTCTGCGTCCCATTTTAACAACTTGCACATAGTCCACGGACATGTCCTGAGCTAAATTGGTATGTGATGTGTTCTTCCTTTTTGACCTCACTAACTCTTGAGCCGGAGCAAAGCAGCCTCTGAAGACATCCCAAAATGCACGGCGAAAGTTCCTGTTTAGTGTTATGTAGAGATACGGGTTCATTGCTGAGTTTGCGTGTGAAATACCAAATGGAACGAGAAAAATGGTGTTTGAGATGCTCATTCCGCTGGGATGGAAGTAAAGAAAAAGATGCATCACGTGGGAGGGAAGCCAACACAGTGCAAACACGATGACAATGATGATGAGCATTTTGATGGTTCTCCGTTTGCTCAGCTCTGCGTTGTGTCGGTTTACTGCTGTTGGATTTCCCGGAATTCTGCGTATCCACAACTTGAATGAAACTATGCTGTACAATACGACAATGACGGCTAACGGGATCGTGTAAAGAAAAATGAATATAAAAGCATAATAAAAACGCGAAGCTCGGAATGTGTCGGCTAGTGGCTCCCAGGAAACGTAGCAGTAGAAGCTATCCTTTATGAGGAAAACCTTGTAGCTATAAAGATATGGCGAGGCTACGACTATAGACACGACCCAAATAACAGCGCAAGTAACGGAAATGTTACGAATAACGCTTACCCGCTTGAAAGGGTAAACAACCACGAAAAACCGGTCCAACGAGATAACAACCAGTGTGACGATGGAAGCGGCTATAGAGGCTGGTACAGAAAAGTGTACGATCTTGCAAAGAGCCGTTCCAAAAACGCCACCAAACCAGAGATAATGCACGAAGGTGAATGCCACTGAGTACGGCATTATGCTTAATGTCATAAGAAGATCAGCCAACGCCATGTTGGCTATCAAGCAATTTGTAATGGACCTCATGTGTGGTTTGGCCGCTACAATAAACACAGTTATCAGGTTGCCTATCAGTGAAAAGAGGAACATCACACTGTATGCCAAAGTGATGGCGAGTTGAGCTGTCCTTGCTGAGGAAGTAGACATGTTGTCTTCGGTGGCGGCTCTGATCTGGGAGGCTGAAAAAAACATAAAGGGGTGATTTAGTATTTTATAAATGAACTTAAAAATCATCATGGTAAAGGCGCAGACGGGCTTTAAGGCTCACAAGGCCGGGGCTTATCCCGGTTTCAATAGCATGAAGCACCTGGGAGTATTATTACTCCGCCCTGGATGGGATGCTAGTCCATCGCAGGGTCACCCCCAGCATTATATCGCCGGTACCCATTTATACACCTGGATGTGGAGAGAGATAGTGTGGAGTAAAGTTTCTTGTCTAAGGAAACAACACAGTGACAGCACCAGGGCTTGAACTCCAAACCTCCTGCTCGGACGTCTGGCACGCTAACCACTACACTACAGTGTCTCCACTAAAAAAAAAGGGAAAAAAAAAACCCATCATACTCACTCAAAATGGGGCCAGAGTTACTAGCTTGACACCCAAAGGGCGTAAGGTACAGTTAAGTCTAAAAATAATTTCCCCCAGAAATTTGTTGCGCCGTAAGAACCCAAAAGCTGGCGCAAGAAAGGCAAATGCCCTCTTTTAGTGTTTTATCCTTGAGAACTCCAAAACCCAAAAATTTGAAGGTCGAGCTGGCAAAAAAGTTAAAAATGTAGCTGCGGGAAGTTACAGGCTTGGTCACAATAAGCCTTTAAGTTGTTGTGGGGATAGTTTCTAAAGAAACTGGTGCTGCGTCGGTGGGAAGTTGAAACACAAGAAAATGGGTAAATCAAACGAGTTGATTAAGTAAGTTATACCACCGTAAGGTAAAAGGGAGGTGCTGACGTTTCGAGCGTTAGCCCTTCGTCAGAGCGTCAGAAGGGCTAACGCTCGAAACGTCAGCACCTCCCTTTTACCTTACGGTGGTATAACTTACTTAATCAACTCGTTTGATTTACCCATTTTCTTTAAGTTGTTGGTCTATCCACAAGAAATGAGTGTTGCATGTTCGAATCCATGCAGTTTCTACTCTACATCAATGATGAAAACTCGCTCAGTGACCGTTTTGAATCGAAAGAGGCGTGTCACTAGTTTTAGTTGAGCTCCTATGAAGAACAGGACATAAAATTATCTAAACAAGTAAAACTTTAACTAGTCGCCGATAACTCACGTGAGTAGTATTTTCATTGCAATGCCCATTCGCTCGTTTACATTGAGACTTCCAATATGGAAATCTGCATGTAAATAAGCGTAACCTGACAAAAGTCTCTGACATTATTTTAGAATACGGTAAATATGTTGTTCAATTGTTATGGCTACTTTCCTTTGTTCTTTTAGCAGAGTACTTTTAAAAGTAACCTGCTACATGCAGGCAGGCCTTGAAATTGTCGCTTTCCTTTGTTCTCTACTGAACGTCTGTATCAATACTCACTGAGCGTTAGCATCCAATATATTAAGTCGTTTTTAAATCAGTTCTGGAAATAGTACTGGACGGTTATTATCACCTTGCTTGAGTTTTTAAACTAGCCTGGGATCGGAATTTCAGACTCGGTGAAGTCAATACTCTATACATCACTTAGTGATTGTCTTACGCCATGGCCGATTGTGCCAGAATGGAGGCAGCAAGGGTTTCGTAATGTGGTCCTTTATATTTCAAAGTAGATAATATCGTCGATATGTCCCTACGTATGTCATTCACTTAATGAAAGCTATTGAGCAATATTCTCAAGTAGTTGTTTGTTCTATATATTGTGAAGTTCGACGTGTTCAATCATCGTCAGCCGACGAAATCGTCTCCAATAAATATGGGCATTGGCTTTTGAGACATGATGCAATAATAACAAAAATCAATCTTAGCTCATTCTAACCACAGAATGCAGTCGAAAGTGTAGTTTAAATTGATTTACGACTGCCTGGCCTGTTCAGAACGATTTCGTCGTGAACATTTAAAGATTGACGAAAAAAAGCAAGAAGAAGAGATAAGTGCTTTAATGCAACACATAAGAAAGGGCGTGCGATATTAACGTTACGAAATAATCGATCCTGTCAATTTAATCTATAACAGTCTTTACGCTCTCTCTATAATTCTTACTTTCTCTTTTGTTCTTCAAAATTTTTGAATCGATTTGGTCGATTTTAAATGCAGTCTCACATCACAGATTGTTTATAACAGCGTGACCTCGCCCTTCACACTGAGAAACAAAACAGTTAAATTAGGACAACTTGGATAAGGAAAAAGGAGCATAAAACGAAAGTAAACTAGCGAATTCGAACTAACGATCGACTATAAGCGCGCTAAAAGGTACAAGAAAGATGGAAAAAAACAAATTTATCCAGATACGGTTTGTCTACGTATGAGCTGATGCCTGCAAGCTAACCGGCTGTTCCGCTTTGAGATTAATAGTAAAGAAAACGGACAAACAAATCTCTAGTATAGAAGATATTTTTCACTGTAGACATAACCTTACCTTAGCCCTTAGCACAGTGATTTTAAGCCAAAGAAGCGCTGATCAACTGAGTTAAGCCAACTCCCTAATCGGCAAGATGAAAGAAAATGATCTACTTTGCCCGCTCAGGCAATAAATTGATTCTCAGGCCGACGTACACACACTGAGCTTACATGAAATAGATCGCAATACAGTACATCTACACTCAGTTGAGTATTATGGCGCTAAAACTCACCGTTCGACAAAGAAGAGCTCATTTCAGTGACCGTGGAATTAACTCCTTGAAACTGCGTCTTTAGTACACTGCTAAGAAAAAGGAAGGATACAAGCAAAATTTGCCACAATTGTTTTCTGTCAGTTTTACATTTAAAAGCCTTCAGTAGATAAGTTCCCGTATCAACTGCTCATTCACTACTGGTGGCTGAACTGGATATCAGTCATTAAAGATGATCGCGTTGGTTTGCTGAAAAGCTTTTGCACAGTTTATTTGCCTTCGCTCTTGTAGCCCGTCAGAATACAAAATCATATAACTATTAAATGGTTCCTGTGATGAAAGCCATCAGCCATTTTTATCGCTTTCTGATCAGGGAAAGTAGCTGGAAGTTTGCTTTACGCAACGAAAATTGACATTTTCGTTTAGCGATTGATGTTTTAGATACGTATATGAGATCTAACCTCATGGTAAATCCACAAAAATCGATCTGACAAAGCTTATTTCACCCACCAAAACGAAGATAGTTGTTTCGTTCTAACAAAGTCTTGTTGCCACCAAGGTTCGCTTAATTACAATCTGCCGATTTTTAGATCTTGGCTTTTCTTGCGACACATCTACAACATACAAAAACTCTTAATTTGCTCAGTTCTACAGAAGGCTTGAGAGTGAAATATATATGAAAAATACCGAGTATTGACGTCGGCAAGGCAAGTGTGTGATATATCTGAGCCCGGAAAGGTAAATTAGAATAATCTTGACTTAATGTTTCTGTCGGTTTTGCCAGGTGATAGAAAGAGTCGATATGGATGATTTATAGAAAATGAAGAAGCTTTGCGTTAATTTTAAAAGAAGGGAAAAATGACTTTTGAAGTGACAGCGCAATTCCAGGGAAGGGAATCAAGATCCTAACCACATTGCAACCACTTACTATCCAATGAAATTCGATAATTACTTTCTGGCTTTTTTTTTCTTACTGCATTTTTCTGATGTTTTATCTTTTGCTATTTCTTCTTTAAACTCTTTACGATCTTCATAAATAGTTAAATATGTACTCGCAGTAAAACTATGCAGAATGAGTTTTGTTTGAACATGCACTGAAGATTTCGATGCTATAAAACTATTTGTTTTGTCACAGCCTGAAGTTAAATCAAACCATGTAAAATGCTAGGTTTTGGAAGTCTGCTGAACATTAGCTTCCCATTTTTCTGGTTGTTTTCAAAAGCTTTTGTAAATTTTAACAGTGATGAATAATTGTAATATTTTGAAGGATAAATGAAGAGGTAGCAACTAAGCAGCGAACGGAATAATGCCTCTGGGCTTGGCTTCTTTCAGTTCCAATTTGATTTCGCTTTTGGCTGATTAAAAACTCAGATAATCGGCGGTACGGAAGACAAATAAAGCAATCCAGTGTTAACTTGGACGTTTTTAATGAAAGTTAAGTTCAGGATGTCAAGGTCGCAAGAGTTGTTGCATGTATCATGATCGGTGTGAAGATGATTGTGTTTGACAAGTAGTGATAAATCTTGCTTGACTGGTCACTTGAATGCAAGCACTGGAAAAACATATTTAGCTTTGTCATTAGTTTATGTAATTACTGCCAAGCTGTGAAAAGTCAATACAAAAATTGTTCCTTTGAATTAGTTTAGCAGCCTTGCTACGCCCAGCCTCCTGTGCGTATCAGGAGACTGGTGCTCATTGACGTAGCTGCAATGTTCACCACGCCTCGAAAAGGAACATCATTAAGAACATTAGCATACACTATAACACTATGACTTTGGTGACGTATAATGTCAAGAGTGACTTGTTAGTTACCGACATCATGAGATACTTACTATTTGGATTGTCAACAGAACCATGTATTTCAAGCATTCAATTCTAGGGTAGCTCATTTGAGAGAATTTGTCAATAGGGCTGTTGTTTTTTAGTGGTAATTAGTAGATTGTAACTTAACGCTTGTAGCGGGAGAGTTATATACTTTGGTAATTTAGATGCTCATACACAAGCGAAAGTAAAAAAAAAATACCACTGTACGATGAGTCGGTAATTTACAAGAGAACATGTTCTCTTGGTGATTTACTATTCCTTGGTTTGTTATGAACTTCCGTTAAAATAAGTAATTACTAGTATATTCTCAATTCTCGTCACCTGTTTGGTTGATAATGCACGAAATTATATGTTGAGGTTGCATTCTGCACACTTTCAGGCTTAAAGCAGGAATTCTACCTAAGCTTTCTTTTCAACAGTCTTAAAATTACTTTTCAGTCATTTTTAGTTGGTACTTGTACAATAATCTTTGTGTTTCATGATTAGGTTTCCTATGTGGAAACTCAAGGCGAGCTGTTCGAGTGTAAACAATGTCTTTACTTAAAACGATTTTTAAAATGCGAACAAATTTTGTAGTTATAAAAAATGCAAGGACTTATTTATGAGGATCGCTTCTGGGTTTGATTTCGCTTGCGACTTTACTTCGCGGGAATACCATAAACGGCTCAACTCAAAGAACACGAATCGTGCTGCGATTTAAAAAAAAGATTGAAAGAGACCGATCATAGAAAGCCGAAATAACCTACAGTATTCAAAACAGGATTTGGACAGGATTTAAACGAGTAACAACATTCATAAAAACTGCATCAAAAACGAAGAAAGAAATAAATGATTTAATCAGTGAAGGGAATTATTACTTAGATAACACTCTGGTTACCTTGCAAAATATTCAATTTGCCCGTGTCATATACTAGTACGGTAGTTTATTCTTTCACCTTGAAATGAGTTTAGTAGTCATTAATGAACTTGGCTTAAATTCCCTTAAACAGCACTTTTAAGCGTTTAGGAGTTGTGTCCTTGACGAATAACGAGCCCTATTCATTCATTCATTCATTCATTCATTTCCGAAACACGAATATTTTAAATGTACTGTTTGGAGAATCAAACTCAAATTGAACGTACTCAGGCAGTTTCAATTTAGTTTCGTTTTTAATGTTGAGAAGGTTCTCTGGGAGGAGAAACTCAGCAGTAGTCACAGCGAGAAAAAAAAATGAAAATGCGTTGAAGTTAACTTCACACGAAAGGCGCATGATAAGCGAGTTAACTGATACCAACGAACGAACGAACTTGGTTTCCTTGGTTTCGTCTCACGAAATCTCAAAACGTTCAAGAATCACTTGTTTGTCTTACTTATGCAGGGCATTTAAACCACCTAGTGACATGGAATTGAAATGGCGAAATCTTCATTGAGCGTTATACTGAAAACTATTCAGTAATCAGTATCAATCAATCAATACTTTATTTATACACGTAACGCCTAGGAGCTATATTAGCTCGTTATAATACGTACGTGTGTGAAATTACATTCACAAAGGCCATACCACAACACCGGGAACTACGTCCCCTACTCTTTGCGAACAGCCTGTGGGTTCTTTAACGTCCCACGAAGTTATTACAACCAAGGGTTGTGAGACGGGACCTACGGTTTATCGTCCTTATCCGAGAAGACTAGAAAGTCTAACCATTTGCAGATGTCATTACAAAGGCAGCACATTCTCCTCAAATAATTTAAAGACCCTGAGTGATGGTCCGGCCGAGGTTCGAACCCACGACCTCCCGCACGATAGTCCAGTGCTCAACCAACTGAGCTAACTGGTCGGCAGTAAAAAAAAGTAGTTACCGTCTGAACAATTGAAAGAAATGGTTACCTTTGATTACCAAAATATTTCTTAAGCGCAAAATAAAAGAGTACATTCTTATCAAGCCAAACTGTATCACGCAAAGGTAGGTTGCAATATAGCGCAGCGTCACCTTGACAGAAAAACGTATAACCATGAGTTACGTACCTTACAAAAAGCTTCTGGAAAAAAGAGCGAAGAGCCCCATCATTCACGATATAGTGGATCTCGTTTCTGCTGTTGTAAACGCCATTTCGTTTTGTTTTGTTTAAAAGAATTAAGCTATTGTAAAAACGTCTTTTACAGAGACTTGACTAAAAAGCTGTCAATTCCTAAGCTAGCATTCTCGCTTCCAGAAATATTATTCCATCCAAGGAAATCATAAACTTAACAGCTATACTGACCTGCATAAATTCGTGACAGACTCTTAAATAAATTTTTCACTTTTTTTCCGGCTGTTAGCGTCAAGGTGCACATCTGTACTACAAGAAACGTTTGAGGCGAAAGAGGTATATTACGATTGAGCCGATTAAAGTTGGCTGCGTAGAACGACAGTTCAAATCAAACTGTATGCCAATCAGTACTCGAATGTCAAAATTGCGCCAGTATTTGGGTATTCTCTTTTAACCTTTTTCTTGCGTATTTATGTCTGCTTCCGTTGTTTCACTTCAAGAGAGCCAAAATAAAATATTGCTTTCCGCATTTGTTAGTTCCTTAGGTCTCACACGCGCGCTCCCGCAATTTCCTGCAGAGAACAAAAATCAACGTAATAAATTCGCATTTATCGCACTACGGTTTCATAAATGAAAGTATTTTGCTAAAAACAGGGGTATAGCCAGTTTTTTTCCAACGAAAACCATTAATTCTTATGTTTCCTTACACTGGATCAGTACATTAATATGCGGAGGTCTTAAATTTAGACACCGTGATAATGAAAATGGATTATAATATTATGTACTAAAGAAATTGTAATGCTGTTTTTGATGGTGCAATCCCTTCGATTCTTACTTTAAATTCCTCTTGTGGCGATATTCTTCTATAGAGCTTTATCACACGGTTTTACAGCTTTTTGTGCACATTGCTAGCTTCTAAGTTAGCTCAGACGTGATCAAATTCCTACTTGCATATTTTTTAGACTAAAGTAATCAGTATCGCATGGCAGACTGGCAGACCGCTATTTTTCATTTTCTAGGATGCGCACTCGAAAAAGGTTGCAACGCTGGGTATCAAGGGCAAACAACGAAAATCATATATAGAGAACGTCCATATTGTACATGATTGAATTTTAAGTTACACTCCTTGAAAACCATGGTGACACATTGCGAATAATCCATGATCGCCCGTTCTTATGAAACAATTAAAAATACTTGATTGTGAAAAAAGTGAATTTATTTTACGAACAACCGTCACCAGATTAGAGAAATCAGCAGAGTAGCTTTCCAGAGGATCAAAACTTTGCGTGGTTTTGCAAATAAAGGAAAAAAATAAAAGCGCCACATGTTGCGCAGGTTATTAAAAACCTCAAATTTGGCTCTCATGAAATTCTTAAAAACAAAAAAGAAAAGACAAAAACAGACAATATTTCAGATTGAGTTAGCAATATTCACCCAGAAATCGCAGCCGGATTAAGTATGTAACTTCTGAACCGTAAGGCTTTGAAGATTATCTATCTATGACAACGTTATTCAGTAGAAAAGTGAGAAGAAATCAGTTTATTTTTGCTCTCACGAGATGTCGTCCCGGTAAACATAAATGCTTGCGTCTACGACCCTTGCACATGTTCTTTTGTTTAACCAACAATTTGATGGATGAAATTTATTTTTAGCCTCGGGGTCTGCCACTTTTATCGAGAGGAAATTAAAGCAGAGAAATCGGAAACTGTTTGTCATATTTCTAGTCGTAAAAGACTTTCAGTGGCGTGTGTAATAAATCAACTTTACATGGTGATCACGTACAGGTCATTGAATATCGAGGTTTGTTTCCTGCGGGTTAAAAGCTTGCGGAGGGATAAAAAAGAGATATATTTTATTAGCCAATAAATTTCATTTTTGGTTAAAACGAAAAAGGCTACATCAATAATAACATTCGCAGAACACGTCATTAACTTTCGCACAGGAAAGTGCAGATTTACTTTCTTTAGGAGGTGGCGCATTTTGTCAAAGCAAGCGCATTTTTCAAGAGATATCGATCGCAAGTTTCAACTTTAACGTGAGATCTTTTAATGGTCCTTGGTCCTTGGTTAATTTAGTTATTCATACCCTTGTGCACACTTCGATTATATATTACAATATCGAATAAAATGTTCTTCCAAGATCTAAAACACCAGAAACTGTGATCAGCACCGAACCTTTGTGCAACAACACAAGCTATTCATGTTTTCTGAACAGTAAACTGTTCTAATTGATGGGGGTGTTTTACTTTACAGGGTGGATTTAAATTATTCTAGATCTATATGTTCTCATGCTGTGTGAATATTCTTTGAAAGAGTATTGAACAGTACTCTACTGTTGCACTCTTTGCTTTGTAGCTTTAACATTTTTTATCTGAGGATCGAACCATGAAGTGTGACCATTCTATGTAAAGCTACCTAACAGTACTGTACTGTGGTACTGTTTGTTTTACTATACAGTGTGGTTCTATCTTTTTCATTTGTGGATCAAACCAATGCACTGTGTGACCATTTTTTGTAAAGCTACTGAACAGTACTGTACTGTGGTACTGTTTGTTTTACTATACAGTGTGGTTCTATCTTTTTCATCTGTGGATCAAACCATACAGTGTAACAATTCTTTCTAAAGCCACTGAACAGTACCGTACTGTGGTACTGTTTGTCTTATTATACAGTGTGGTTCTAACTTTTTCATCTGTGGATCAAACCATACAGTGTAACAATTCTTTCTAAAGCTACTGAACAGTACTGTACTGTGGTACTGTTTGTTTTACTCTACAGTGTGGTTCTTACTTTTTAACTCGTGGATACGCGAAGCGTATTTGCGAGTTTTTGTGGGGACTCCGATATGCAAATTGTCACTCACTCACTCACTCACTCACTCACTCACTCCAGTGTAGACATCTTCGTAATTAGTCGGATAGAACTCGGGGGCACCGATATGAAGACGACAATTGTCGTGACCGAAGTCACGGAAGTCTGTTGATGAAAGTTCACGCTGAAAGTGTATCGTACCGTTGCCAGAGTTTGTAATGATTTTGTAGCTTAAGAGGACGATTAGCGAGGCCCTGTTAGGGGTAAATTTCGACAAGCGACGTGGCCTTGAAACGGCGAAATGGCGACGAACGACGAGCCGCTCACGGGAAATTACGACAGCGACCTTCGACCTTTCGAAATTGCGACGTGAAAAGGTTTGAAACTCAGACGCGCGACATAAACAACCTCACTAACAGGGCCTCATTAGCGGTCTTACTAAAATCAAAAGGAGTTTAAATGTTTCCAGTTAGGACAATGACCAACTTGGAGACTAAATTTCATGAGCCTTTTACTCGGCCAGGCGCTAAACGTGAACAGATAATAACTATTCGCTTTTCCGACATCGACCGCCATCGACCGCCCCCAAGATTACAAGCAGTATATGAATTTCAGTTGGCTCGAAAGTGATCTGAAGACGAGAAAATCTCTTGCTAATGTAGTAAGCTTTGATGAGAACTCATAGAGCGAAATTAGCACTTGAATGAGAATTTATTTGAGCGAAATGAGTGCTCGTTATTGAACGAAACTACTACTGAAAACAGAATAAATTGACGAATCCATGATGTGAAACCGAAGAACTTCTGCGGCCAACCTGGATAAGAAACATCGCATGGAGGACTTTTCTACTGATTTAAGTGTTAGTACTAACAGGAATGGAGTTGAAAAAGTATTGGGACGGTCAAGAAGTATGTCAACGCTTACCATTAAATATAGAGGCGCATGCCGTGACGGAGAACCAGGGTTCGAAAAGAGTAAGTCATGTAGAAAATGTATTAAGCGTTATATTATATACAATACACCACAAGCCGTTACAATGAAACGTTTTCTGTCTATTGATTTCCGAATTTACCTTGAAGTGAACTAGATTGTGTTGAAGTAGACATGTTGGAAAAATAGGCTTACCTGTTTTGCTTACTGTTGTGTGACTCATCATATTTACATTGTAAAAACAAGAAGTTATAAGGATAAAAACAAAGATGTATTGCTGTATTAATGATGGTTTTTTAAGTGCAACCCTGAATATATATACCACTGATAACCTAAAACGAGATGGTAATGTAAATAAACTAATTCAACTTGATAAAGGATTGAGAGTCTTAAGAGCGCCTGTCCGTAAATCTCGAGAATGCGACGTCAGTTAGGAAAATTCGAAATTCTGTTTATTTTATCCAAAGAACCCCTTTGGTGAGTTGTTTTCGAAAATATAACTGAAAAGTCCCAGCGCCTTTTATTTTGCGAGAAATTACTAAAAGTTGGATTTGGCGGATTTAGGCCGCAAAAGACCGGTGAAATATAGAAGTTTTAAAGGCGGTCGTGACGAATAACCGTTTATCGTATTACAATCATCATTTTACACCATCAAAATCCATCCTTATACTTCACAATTCTACAAAAACATCATTTTATTTCAAAACTTTACGTGACTATTTGAGCGAGCAAAGAGGTAGCTTTTACGGCTTTGAGACAAGAGGTCAATTTTGGCGAATTTCAAAGCCTCCAAATGGTCCGTGGTACATGAGAAAATACCATAAAATTACAACCACTGTAAACGCCAATCTTTGCTTTATAACATACTGAAAAATATCTGGCGGCAATCCAAAGCCCTTCCCGTGAGAGGTCAAGATGTAAAGTACTATTTTATGATATCGGCGAATCACGCCTGCAAAGTGCGCTGGTACTTTACTGTCACATTTTTAAATTTTACGCACAAAATGGCCAATACGAAAACATTTTACTCTTAAGACACCGTACTGCAGATTTGCTACACTGTTTTGAGTCGTGAAAGCATTTAGACATGAATCAAAAGCACAATTTATCACGCATCAACCGATATACTAGGAGTCGCGTGTCATTTCAAAACACAAACACATTGTCACGCTTTACTCTTACATTTTACTCTTAAGACACCGTATTGAAGATTTACTACACTGTTTTGAGTCGTGAAAGCATTTAGACATGAATCAAAAGCATAATTTATCACGCATCAACCGATATACTAGGAGTCGCGTGTCATTTCAAAACACTAACACATTGTCACGCTCACTGATTCAAAAATAGTTTCTTCAGAGCAATTAAATTCAAAAAGCGTGCGAAAGTTTATCACGATGTAAAGGGCACACAGTCAAATTTAAGTGCACTTCGTCGATCTCAAAAATGCCTTTAAAAATGCATTCAGTTACTAGGTGCATTATTTTCAAAAGAAAACGTTTTAAACAAAAAAACAAGGTACCCTCACGTGCGAGAAGTAACTTTGATTCTTGGTCACCCAGAACACAGTGGTTTGCTTTATCCTTGGAACAATCCTTGATTGTTACACATTCAGTGATAGATGGATTATAAGAACTTGAGCCACAAGGACCACCAACTAGTGTTGCATAGTGACACGACGCCATCGTACACGAAACTATATATTACTCTTAGTTAATGCATTGTCGTTTTACTAACTGTCATTAAAGGGGCACGGCACTATCATCAAAACGAACCGATGTTTTGATTGTAAATACCGGTTTAGATAACCTGATATTACAGAAGAAAGAATTTAAATTAACTTCAACATTTGTTGCGAAAATACGACTAGGTTCTATTTTTCAGCAAAATTCATTCACAAACTTTGACCAGGGAGGTGGGAGGGACTTTACTAATGAAGAGTCTTGTGCATTTGTCACACGAATAGCTTTGTTCAACCGATATGGGGTTGCCTGTGACAACATGTCACGGAATCACCCATAAAATCAACGCCTAGAAGAAAGAGAAACTGTTCTTTACGTTTGCTGAAACTTCGATTCAAGTTGACATTCATTCAAGTTTTCAATCAACTGGTTTTCGATGGAGCGCAATAGCATCATGTAAGTTGACTTTATTTTCCGTAGAGTATTGCTGTTTTCTAACATCGGAATGTCGGTAAAGCTGTAATTTCGATTTGAAAATTCGACTTCAGTCGTTTTTGTTGTAGTTCATAATATGTTCGAAGAAAGTCCAAAAATCGAAACTTTGTTGTTTTTAAAACACAAACCTGAATATTTTCTTTACTTTCGCTCGCTTTTTGAATTCTATTGCTCTAAAGAAACTATTTTTGAATCAGTGACCGTGACAATGTGTTGAAATGACACGCGACTCCTAGTATATCGGTTGATGCGTGATAAATTGTGCTTTTGATTCATGTCTAAATGCTTTCACGACTCAAAACAGTGTAGTAAATCTTCAATACGGTGTCTTAAGAGTAAAATGTTTTCGTATTGGCCATTTTGTGCGTAAAATTTAAAAATGTGACAGTAAAGTACCAGCGCACTTTGCAGGCGTGATTCGCCGATATCATAAAATAGTACTTTACATCTTGACCTCTCACGGGAAGGGCTTTGGATTGCCGCCAGATATTTTTTAGTATGTTATAAAGCAAAGATTGGCGTTTACAGTGGTTGTAATTTTATGGTATTTTCTCATGTACCACGGACCATTTGGAGGCTTTGAAATTCGCGAAAATTGACCTCCTGTCTCAAAGCCGTAAAAGCTACCTCTTTGCTCGCTCAAATAGTCACGTAAAGTTTTGAAATAAAATGATTTTTTTGTAGAATTGTGAAGTATAAGGATGGATTTTGATGGTGTAAAATGATGGTTGTAATACGATAAACGGTTATTCGTCACGACCGCCTTTAAAACTTCTATATTTCACCGGTCTTTTGCGGCCTAAATCCGCCAAATCCAACTTTTCGTAATTTCTCGCAAAATAAAAGGCGCTGGGACTTTTCAGTTATATTTTCGAAAACAACTCACCAAAGGGGTTCTTTGGATAAAATAAACAGAATTTCGAATTTTCCTAACTGACGTCGCATTCTCGAGATTTACGGACAGGCGCTCTTAAGGATTTTAAGATCATCACGTCAGCTTGGCTTTCCTACATGGTTTTGTTCATTATCAGCTGCAGAATCAAGGTGGATATTTCTGTTGCATACATTGAATAGACTTGTAGACAACAAAAACTATAATGATGATAAAATTGACAATGTCATGGCAACAAAATTCAGACCTTATTCAGAAGGACCCTGTTACTTTGAACACACAGACAGTGAGCAGCAGGATACCAGAACTACATTTGGTTTCGGTGCCATTTAATCCTGTACCCTTATGTTATCAAATTTTTAAACAACTGTATGCTTGCCACCTGCCTTATAACTGATGCCTAGTGTAGTCAAATGATTGGCGTCATGTACTCACTGTATGTTTATTTCAAAAAGCTACTCAGCTCCCTGGTCACTTTTATGTTGTGATTATAGATTATTAAAATTATCTTCAAGTTCATTCAATCACAACTCTGAAAAAACACCTCGTTAATTTTTAAATTATTTCTTTTTTCTCTGTTTTGTAAACATATCCACGAGTTCACCATAGTCCTACTTTGATTCATCTGTGGATCAAACAATGCAGTGTGACAGACCACTCTTTGGGAAGCTACCGAATAGCACCGTACTTTGCCTTCAATTGACTCTGTTCCTCATTTTCTCTTGAGGTGGTATATACTAAGCCTGGTGGAAATGAGAAACACGCATTCTTACAGCAAGTTTCAGGCGAAAACGGAAGTTCGAAACTATAACCTTCCGATCACTAGTTCAGACTCTCTGTAACTACAAGAGACTCGAAGAAGCAAGGCCATGAAACAGGCTAGTTTCATGGATTACCTAAGCTTCTACAAGTATCTGTAAGTTGATATAAGAAACTATGAGTCAGACAAATAAGCTTCTATAAGTTTTTTGTCTAAGGAAACAACACAGTGCCATCACCAAGGCTCGAACTCCGAACCTGGAACTCTGGAAGTCCGGCAGGCTAACCATTACATTTACCATCAATATCTTCACCAGTTTCTTTAGAAACTATCCCTACAATATAATGAAGTCAAACATATAATTTACTTTACCCTGGTCAAGCCTGCATTCGATCTCGTCTCATATTTTCTGTATTAACCACATGGAAGCTGTTATGGCAAATACTACTGGGATGTTTTTTTTTTTTTCATTTTATCAAACGTCGTCTGTACGTCTATAATTTATGAGAGACCAGTATGTTTAATGTTTTTTCGTAAAACAATATATCACAATTAACCTGCTTTCCTTAGATTAACTAACCCGCTGTCGATTGGGAACAAAGGAAGGTTAAAAACAAGAGGCGCATCATAATGTTGTATTGAGGTCTTGTTTTTTTCTAAAGCCGTGTCCGCAGTTCGCTATGTTTTTTCCAATTAGCTTCAAAGAAAACCGGTAGTCCAACAGGGCGAGAATGTCTCATTTGTTACCTAAATCACAATACATTAGAGTTTATTCTTTGAATGCCAGTGCATGCATGAACAGTGCTCTACAGTGATAATCAGGTTGATCTTATATCACAGAATGATATTGAAGCGTTTCCTCTTAAGAAAAGGAAAAAACACAAGAAAACAAAGCAAAATGACAAAAAAAAAAAAAAAAACATCAGGTCTGTATTGTGGCCAGTTCCGAAAATTTGTTATACACTGTGGGTCTGACTTTGGGGAACTATGTGTAAAAAGATGGGTGTGGTCATCTTTGAAAGAGTAACGGAGCATTACTGCATTTCCGTACTTTTCCTTTTACTTCACACATGAACATTGGCCACTGTTGGTTGTTCACGGAGCGAGTCCTTTAAAACATAAAACAAAACCACCTAAAACGCTCGATTTGCTCTTTTTGAATTTTTTTTTTTTTCCGCGTATAGAATTTCCCTTCCCTGATTAACATTTCTGCGTATTTGTTTTTAGCCTTTCTGGCGAAATAGTTTATAACAAAACCCACTTTTCTCTTTCAATGAAACAGTTATTCTTCGAGGAGACGCAACAACGCCAAAACCACTCAAGCTCAGGGAAAAATAACCAATTCTCCTGAAAGCTAATACACAATATGTCTATATCATAGCTCTTGTAATTCCTCGCGAAGCGAGGCCGAAGGCCGAGCGTAGCGAGGTTACTAATCGTGTCGGTTCCGGTCAGACCACGTGGCTTGCAAGCCCGAGTAAATCGAGCCGAGAGTTTTTATATATGTATATTTAAGCAGTAGATCACACTTTCTATGGGTTTACCGGCGTGATAACCCACGCGGGATGTTGGGAGAACACGAGAAGAGCTTGTAAATCACGAGCCGAAGGCGAGTGATTTACAAGCTTTTCGAGTGTTCTCCCAACATCCCAAGTGGGTTATAACGCCGGTAAACCCATAGAAAGTGTGATCTATTGCTTTTATAAAATAACTTTTAGTAGAATGGAGTCTTTGAGGTAAAAAGTATGCTTTTAGTACCGTGATCAAGTCATGTCTTCTCTCTAAAGTCATCATAAGCCAATCATGACTCACGATTTAATAGCGCTGAACTTTCTCAAAACTCAGTTCAGTCAAACAACAAACAGCAGCACTTCAAAACACGAGTTTTTGCACTCATTTCATTCCTCGCGAAGCGAGGTTACTAATCGTGTCGCTTCCGGTCAGACCACGTGGCTCGCAAGCCCGAGTAAATCGAGCCGAGAGTTTTTATATATGTATATATATATATTTATATATAAATTGTAAAAGTTGATTAATCGTAAAACAGTGCTCAATACGTGAACGTAGAGCGAAGTAGTTGCTGCGGGAGAAAAAAACACACAAACAAACTACGGGTTTATCCCTACAAGCCTGTTTCGTGGTTGCCCACTCATCAGGGGATGTCATCATCCCCTGATGAGTGGGCAACCACGAAACAGGCTTGTAGGGATAAACCCGTAGTTTGTTTGTGTGTGTTTTTCTCCCGCAGCAACTATATTTATATATATATATATATATATATATATTTTAAAGGTGTCCGTTCGCAGGCCAGGTTACCTGGCAATAGTAGCGCACTTGATCGAGAACTGCTGAATTTCCACCATTTCGAATTCGGTGTGCCTTTTTGAAAGAAATGTAAATTTTGTGGAAACCGATTTCACTCGTCCTGGAAGTACATCCCAGCAAGATGATCTCCGAGATATTCAAGAAAGATTAGCTCGAGATCGTCGCCGAGTAAGTTCGAATACCGTGAAAATCGACACCAGGAAAGCACGACTCAAAGCAGGGATAGAGAAACGATAGCGAGGAGAACAACGACAGACATCCGTCATCGCAGCAAAGTCAAAAACTGCTCGCTCTAGAAAAAGGCAAACGAAACAGCAGGGAAAAGGACCAGGAATTCAACCAAGTTAGTTTTGAATTTGAATGTGTTACTGATAGAAATACAGAACATGAGTGAACGATTAGATAACGAAATATACTAGAAATACGACTCCCGAAATATATTAGCGTACTAAATTTAGCAAAACGACTTAGAAGGGAAACCGAGTAGAAACAACTTCAACGATTGGAGATGCCTCTGGAAAATAATTGTATTAGTCTAAAAACGGAATCGGAAGACGACCAACAGATTACAAGAGAATGTAAGTGGGTATTTTTCATAATAAAACGATAGCGTTTCCATTTTGAAGAAATTCCCAACACAGAGAGTTGTAGTTGTTATAACAATCATTTAACAACGATGTGATCTGATATCATTAATTGCAACAGAGAAAATATTGTAAATTTTCTTGATCTAGCAGTTATGTTTAGCATTTTCAACAGAATATATACCCAGTGTCACTATAAAGTACTGGTTCTGCAATATTATCAGTGATCAATGCGATCATTTGAAAATAAAGCAAATGTTATAACTGACTTCTGAGTAATATTTCTCTATACTTATATATGTATTCTCTGATTGAAAGGTTTCAATAATATTACGTAGAGACATCAAGTTTCATAGCCTTTTCACAAAATTATGGGTCAGTTTTACCTTAGAGTTCAATGACCCCCCCCCCCCCTCCCCGATGATATTGCTATCTAGGACCCTTGCCCTTTTCCCACAAATGAAATGTCAATTCAAGCCTTAATTTGCAAAGTTAGACATAACATATTAACCTTGTTACTTTCTGCTGTTTACTTCATTTCTATGATGTCAAATATCAATATTTAATAACAACCACACCATACAGTTAACATTTTGCATTGGAAAAACTATATAAAGAAGAAAATAAATTTTGTAATGCCAAAATGTTTATGATCTGTCTCATATATTCATTGCAAGTGTGCTGCATGTAGTAACAAGTGTTTCAAGTTTTCTAAACGCCCTATGCTTTCAATAATGATTTTCCACACAAACTTTATCGACAATTGACCGCACTAGATTCCAAGCCTTTAAGAAGAAATGGTATTGTTTGGAGCTGTTTTGGTTACTACCACCTCTGATGGAAAGCCTATTAATTATAAGAAGATTTTTGTATTGCTTGTAGTAGTAAAGTAACAATACCTTTACAAAGATTAGGACATGCATCCCACCCCATAAAAATATATTATGTTTAACGTAAAAAATATAACAATAGTAATAATATCAAACCAGTAATAATAATAGTAATGATAATAATAATGATAATAATATAATGATAGTGCTTCTCGTTACTATATGTCATTGGTTACAGTTCAATACCTCTGGCTGTCATGACTTTTTCGATGAAATACCATCCTTATATTAAATCTTTCTTCTGCAGTTTTTATAATAGAAATTATTCAAAATAATATAATGTTCTCTTGTTGGGTATGGATATTTTGCCTGTTTCTGTAACAGCACAATTAAACTTTTATGTGGTATATACTTTTGACTGATTGATGTTGATTTCACATTATTTTTTTACAGGAGTACGTAGTGCAGCAATCTTTTTTAACATATTAAGATTTTAATGACTCTTTCTTACATGTATTGATTTTATGATATGACCTAAAAATAGCACAATCACATACTATACAGTTGGCACTCACTATTACCAAACCTTTATTCAAAGTTTTTGTAGAATCCAATTGTTTTACCTCCAATTTTTTTTGGATGTAATGACATTGTATCTCACACTTCTGTTGATATGGCATCTCTTTTGAGGGAAGAGGAATTTTTCTATCTACCACTGGGGGTACCATTGCAACTGAAGAGAGTACACAAATTGAAACATGCACTATTCATAATGCTCTCAATTGTGGTTACCTAGGAATGAAATAATGACTGCAGTAGACAATAAAATATCTAATCAGAAGATTCTTCTTACAATAAATCTCATGCAATTATAACCAAAAAACATAAACAAAAAATAATTGGAGCATTCAACTCATCCTTGGTGTAAGAACAACAGGGATGTACAACAAAGAAGACAAAGCAGCAGAGACTAAGAAAATAAAACTAAAAAAAAAACCAGGTTTTTACACCATAGTAAACACAAGCATTCATATCAACTCTTCAAGATTTCACCTGCAAAGGATTTACAATCATTTTCAATTTGTGTTAAGTGAATATTATTGTGGTACTTCATCGACTCTGTATTCCCTGTCAAGATAATAAATAATTTTACTTCTATTCCCTCTGGTGCAATCTCAATGGCAGTGAAAGAGCTAAATGAAGGTCAATTTTTAAGCACTGTGTTGACCGGTATACTGATCATGTCATTTGCACCAATAAAATAAAATATAAAGGCATTGTGACTTCTTCAAAAACTAGCTTCGCGAGGTTTTTGCGGGAGTCGTATTTCTAGTTATAACTTATGAAAGCTGTTTTACAGGAAAAGTCAACACATATTCATGCGAACGTACAATGAAAGAATACGTTTGTGGTTTGTTTACTACAGAAGTAGAAATTAATTGTACCTCGCAGCTGTATTTTGTTGAGTCGATCCGTAAGAATTTCGTGCTTACAGACGGAACTGGCAGCTATTGTAATGGAGGACTTCATTCACTTTTAACAAGCCGCAGTGGTTTAAGATCTGTTTTCTGGACTTTATTGTGATCAAGAAATGCTGCGGTAACGACGTGGCTGCATTTGCGAAGTTGTCGCATGTAACTTTATATGCTCGTACAGCGACCGATGGAAATATGTCGAAGAAAGGTTTCTTTGCCGTAGCCACATATTGGCGTTAATATTTGTCGATTTGTGAAGTCAGGTGGTTTGAGGTAGGTTATGGCATCAATATCACGGAATAATTTGTGCAAATGTTGGAAAAAACCAGCCCGAAACTCTGACATCTTTCATCATCGTTGGCAGCTTGTTTACAACCTACAGCGGCCGATTTTGAACCATATCTTGATCAGAGATCTCTTTTTGAACAATTTCTTTCATTCCTCGCGAAGCGAGGCCGAAGGCCGAGCGTAGCGAGGTTACTAATCGTGTCGCCTTCGGTCAGACCACGTGGCTCGCAAGCCCGAGTAAATCGAGCCGAGAGTTTTTATATTAAACAATTAGATTATGAGCTCGAGATTTCTATCGCGCGATAGTTGACGAGGGCGCAGCCCGAGTCAACTATCACGCATAGAAATCGAGAGCGAATAATCTAATTGTTTTAGTATAAATCTACTAGTCGTTCAAAAGTTTGTCTTTTCTGGAACAGCCTCGACCAGTAACACTGTCTAAATCTTCTACACGGACACTTCGAAAACGTGAAGAAGCGGCCGCCATTACGCTACTCACTATCTATCACAGAATAGATAGTGAGTAGCGTAGCCAATCAGAGCGCGGCATTTGTGATAGAACGCTAGTAGATTTATACTAAATATATATATATATATAAAGTGTAAAAGTTGATTAATCGTAAAACAGTGCTCAATACGTGAACGTAGAGCGAAGTAGTTGTTGCGGGAGAAAAAACACAAACAAACTACAGGTTTATCCCTACAAGCCTGTTTCGTGGTTGCCCACTCATCAGGGGATATATATATATATATAGTTGTTGCGGGAGAAAAAACACAAACAAACTACAGGTTTATCCCTACAAGCCTGTTTCGTGGTTGCCCACTCATCAGGGGATATTGTGTTTTTTCTCCCGCAACAACTACTTCGCTCTACGTTCACGTATTGAGCACTGTTTTACGATTAATCAACTTTTACACTTTATATATATATATATATATTTTAAAGGTGTCCGTTCGCAGGCCAGGTTACCTGGCAACATTACTTCATATGAATTTCTGCCATTAAGAAGGCCGTGAATGATGTTTTGAAAATAATGTGAATTTTGTTGAAACCGATTTTTCTAATCCTGGAAGTACATCCTAGCAAGAAGATCTCCGAGATGCACAAGTAAGAGTGGCGAGAGATCGTCGACGAGTAAGTTTGAATGCCGCAAAACTCAGCACACGGGAAGCGGCGACTCAAAGCAACGACGGTTAAGGGACGATAATATAATAAGAGGCATCGCAGCAAAGACAACAACTGCTCGCTCAAAAAAAGCAAAGGAAACAGCAAGGAAAACGACCAGGAATACTATCAAGTTAGATTGGAAATTGAATTTGTTATCGATAAAAACAAAGACTCGTTTTAGCAGGGGCACCCAACGAATGATTTCGGTAAAATATCTGTTCGACTGTAAGGTCGCCTAAATTTTTCGGAAAATTTCTCCTCTAGGGAAAGAACATGTTGTCTTGATTTTCGGAAAAAAAAAAATTGCCCTGGAATTTTCGTAATTTAGGTGGTCGAGGAAAAGTTGTCCTGGACTTTTCGTAAACAGAAAGTGACCCTAGAATTTTCGTTCGTGTTACAACTCGCAATTTTCGGACGTCGTCCGCAAGTTAGAGATGTATATCGCATGGGTGCAGAAAATCGAGAAATAAGGGGCTTTACCACTCACTCGGACTCATCCAGAGCTAAATCTGCCCCTACGTCATGAGTTTTCATCTACGGCCCGGTAATAAAACTAACTTTTGCGGTCCGGTTTGTTGCCATCAGGTGACATCATGAGCAATCTTCATGAAATACCCTATAAGGAGAACATAAAATGGAGAACCGATTATCAAGAAAGCCATTTAGAAGGGAAATCCCTGTAGTCTGCCCGTCTGTCTCTCCGTAGTTTATTGCTAATTTAGTACTGGTACTCCGGATTTCAAGTGACACGGATGATCAAATGGGGACAAAAATAAAAATAAAAAAAATCCCTGGACCAAAATTTACCCCCCCCCCAAAAAAAAAAAAAGAAAAAGGAAAAAAATCCCATCCCGGGATACGCGGAAACTATCAGGAATCTTCAGATTGTTCTGAATACCAAAAGAATTCCCTACTCAAACCAAGGTACCAAAAAATACTTGCTAAAATTTTCCTCTCAAAATTTCAAACCCAACCAATCTTTCGATCATTCCCGTCATATGAAATCTGGAGTACCCCTCAGGGCCGCTACATACATCATTTATCAGGTATCAGGAGGTATATGCTCGGTAAATCTTACGATTTAAAAGAAATACATGTATAGACGCGATAAGTAATGGTCGACGGTAATGTCGGCTTGTTTGTCTCTGTTCAGTAGCATGTGATTTCTTCCCCTAATACTTTCGAGTAAAAAAGTTACTCCCCTGCAATCTTCGGATGCGCGTTACGGTTTGCCTAAAATTTTCGGAATCTTTTCAGAGACGCAAGCTTTTACAAAAAAGGTCTCCTAAAAATTTCTAACGAAAGCAATGCTAGCACGAGTCCTTCATTTTTCGAACAGACCTATAAAGGTAGCTAAAACTTTCGGATGAGCCAAAAAGGCCGCCTAGGATTTTCGAGACGAATACAGTTCCCCTAAGAAATCCGAACAGATAGATAGTTTTTAGGGCAGCTCCAAATTAATGAAACAGGCTTCTAAAGCATAGAAAAATCCATTTAAGGCACTTCTGAGGTATTTGGAAAAATTTGGTCGTTGGGTGCCCCTGTTTTAGCTATACTGCATTCAGAATTTAAGGAAAATTACGGCAACTGCATACAGACAGAACCAGAAGGCGAACGACAAAAGAGATTGCCATATCGTCTTGAAAAAAGCGCCAGGAAAGGGGAAACAGAAACCAACCGCAAAGAAATGAAAGATTACAGCCACGAAGTATTAATACAGCAATGAGAATGCAAGTAGGTATTTTTCGTACTAAAACGATAGCTATCCATTTTGAAGAAATTCCCAATACAAAGACTGCAGTTGTGATAGCAATTATTTATGATTATGTGATCTGATATCATTGCAACAGTGAAAATATATTGTAGATTTGTTTGTTGTAGCAGTTATGTTCAGCATTTTCAACAGAAAAGATACTTTTAAAACAATTAGTGACTGGTTCTGCAATATTATCAGTGATCAATGCAATTCTTTGAAAATAAAGCAGATGGTATTTATTACTGACTTCTGAGTAGTATCTCTCTTTGCTATATATCTTTGCTACATATATGTATTAAGTAATTGAAGGGTTTCGTTGGGACTGACAAGTTCCATCGCCTTTTGAAAATGGATTTTTACATTTGAGTTCCAGGTATCCCTGGGAGTTACTCTCTTAGCCCCCGCCCTTTTCCCACAAATGAAAAATTCATTTAAGCCCTACTTTGCAAAATTAGGCATAACATCTTATCCTTTTTCCTTAATGCTGTTTAATTCATTTTTATGATTTAAGATACAAATATTTAACAACAACTGCAATATACAGTTGACCTTTTACATTCGGAAGACTAAAGTTTGTAATGCCAAAATTTTTGCGATCTTTCTTATATATTCATTGCAAGGGTGCTGTATGTAATAACAAGTATTTAAAGTTTCCTAAGAGCCCTGTGCTTTCAATCATGATTTTTCACACAAACTGTATGGACAAATGACTGTATTGATTAATTCATTTTTATGATGCCAAATACAAATATTTAATAACAACCACAATATACAGTTAACATTTTACATTAAAAAAACTCTACAAAGGAGAAACTAAAGTTTGTAATGACAAAATTCTTATGATGGGTCTTATGTATTCATTCAAAGGTTGCTGTATGTAATAACAAGTCTTTGAAGTTTCCTAAATGCCCTATGCTTTCAATCATGATTTTCCACATTAACTGTATGGACAAATGACTGCACTAGCATGATTGCTACAGGTCAGGAAATGGTCAGGGAAAAAATTCTTCAAGTAAGGGAAAAGTTAGGGAATTTCATTTCGAGTAAGGGAAAGTTTATCTTTGAGAGAAGTCAGGGAAAAGTGAAATTTAAGAGTTCTAATTTATTTATTGCCAATTCAGCTATGGTTTGGTGTAATTAAGAATGTGACATGAAATGTGTTGGAGTGGTAGAATTAAATGGCAAATGGTATTGTTCAGAGATGAGTAATTTTTACAACAACTGATACAAACCCTATTCAGAAGAAAACTGTATTGCTTGTAGTAGCAGAGGAACAACACCTTTACCCAGATTAGGACATACACCCCCACCCCATAACAATATATTATATTAAACATAAAAATTAGCAATAATAATAATATCAATACCAGCAATAATAATAATAATAATCATAACTATAACAAAATTCTCAAATCTGATTGGCTATCAACTGCCCTGATTTCAGCCTTAATAGGACAGTTAAATTGGACAGTACGCGTCATGCCTGAGTAATTGGACAGTACGCGCCATCACGCGCGCGCTTAAATGGCTTTTTTTTTCACTGCTAGCAAAACAAATCTTGGAATTTCACGTGTTTTGATTAAGAAAAAAATAAGTTTATATATAAAAAAGTTTGTTAAAGTTATGATTAATTGGTAATAAGACTTCGTGTCGTCCAATTCGGTCTGCAATCATACTCGTGATTAAACAAATCGGACTCCCGCTACGCGGTCGTCCGATTTTGTTAATCACTCGTATGATTACAGACCGAATTGGACTCCACTCAGTCCTACTACCGTTACTAATAATAATAATAAAAATGGTAATAATGCAATAATAATCATGATAATAACTACAAGAACTGAGAAAGTAAAAAAAGTGATAATGATATAAAAATAAGTAAATACATAAATTGGGGTTCTATCCCTCATGGGGAAAACCATCATGAGTTCTTTAAAAACTAGCTTCGCGAGGTTTTGCGGGAGTCGTATTTCTAGTAAGATATTTATTATATCTCTGGAGTCATTTTGGCGACCAAAACAAACTTTAGCGGGCCGTCCAGTGAAGTACGGCCCGCTAAATTGACCAATCACATAATAATATATTTTAAAGGTGTCCGTTCGCAGGCCAGGTTACCTGGCAATAGTAGCGCATTTGAGAACTGCTGAATTTCCGCCATTGGGAATTCGGTGATGCCTTTTTGAAAGTAATGTAAATTTTGTGGAAACCGATTTCACTCGTCCTGGAAGTACATCCCAAGAAGATGATCTCCGAGATATTCAAGAAAGATTAGCACATAATCGTAGCCGAGTAAAAATTGCTGAAAGAATCGTTTGTAAATTCGAATACCGTGAAAATCAACACAAGGAAAGCACGACTCAAAGCAGGGATAGAGAAACGACAGCAGGGAGAATAACGACAGACATCGCAGCAAAGACAACAACTGCTCGCTCCAGAAAAAGGCAAACGAAACAGTAGGGAAAAGGACCAGGAATTCAACCAAGTTAGTTTTGAATCTGAATGTGTTATTGATAGACATGAGTAAACGATTACATAACGAAATATGTTGGCGTACTAAATTTAGCAAAACGACTTTAATAGAAGAGAAACCAAGTAGGAACGACTTCAACGATTGTAGATGTCTCTGGAAAATAATTCTATTAGTCTAAAAACGGAATCGGAAGACGACCAGCAGATTACAAGAGAATGTAAGTGGGTATTTTTCATAATAAAACGATAGCGTGTCCATTTTGAAGAAATTCCCAACACAGAGAGTTGCAGTTGTTATAGCAATCATTTATAACGATGTGATCTGATATCATTGCAACAGTGAAAATATTGTAAATTTTCTTGATCTAGCAGTTATGTTTAGCATTTTCAACAGAACATATACCCAGTGTCACTATAAAGTACTGGTTCTGCAATATTATCAGTGATCAATGCGATCATTTGAAAATAAAGCAAATGTTATTATTGACTTCTGAGTATTATTTCTCTTTGCTCTCTCTATATATATGTATGTATTCTCTGATTGAAAGGTTTCAATAATGATGCAAATGAATATATGAAAGACCATATATTTAAACTGCGGAACAATTTGAACTGCGGTTTCAATAATATTGTGTACAGACAACAAGTTTCATAGCCTTTTCACAATGGGTCAGTTTTACCTTAGAGTTCAATGACCCCCCCTGATAATATTGCTATCTAGAACCGTTGACCTTTTCCCACAAATGAAATGTTAATTAAAGCCTTAATTTGCAAAGTTAGTCATAACATATTAACCTTGTTATTTTCTGCTGTTTACTTCATTTTATGATGCAAATATCAATATTTAATAACAACCACAACATACAGTTAACCTTTTACACTGGAAAAACTTTATAACAAAGAAAATAAATTTTGTAATGCCAAAATGTTTATGATCTTTCTCATATATTCATTGCAAGTGTGCTGTATGTAGTAACAAGTGTTTCAAGTTTCCTAAATGCCCTATGCTTTCAATGATTTTCCACACAAACTTTATAGACAAATGACTGCACTAGATCCTAAGCCTTAAAGAAGAAATGGTATTCTTTGGAGCTGTTTTGATTACTACCACCTCTGATGGAATGCCTATTAAAAAGATTTTTGTATTCCTTGCAGTAGTAGAGTAACAATACCTTTACCAAGATTAGGATATGCATCCCACCCCATAAAAATATATGTTTAACGTAAAAAATATAACAGTAATAATAATAGTAATGATAATAATAATGATAATAATATAATGATAGTGCTTCTCGTTACTATATGTCATTGGTTACAAGTTCAATACCTCTGGCTGCCTTACTTTTTTGATGAAATACCATGCTTATATTAAATCTTTCTTCTGCAGTTTTTATAATAGAAATTTTCATATATTCAAAGTAATATACTATTCTCTTGTTGGTTATGGATATTTTGCCTGTTTCTGTAACAGCACAATTAAACTTTCATGTGGTGTACACTTTTGACTGATTGATGTTGATTTCACATTATTTTTTTACAGGACTACTTAGTGCAGCAATCTTTATCAACATATTAAGATTTCAACAACTCTTTCTTGCATGTATTGTTTTTATGATATGACCACATACTATACAGTTGGCACTCACTATTACTAAACCTTTATTTAAAGTTTTTGTAGAATCCAATTGTTTTACCCCCAATTTTTATTTTATGTTATGACATTGTATCTCACACTTCTGTTGATATGGCATCACTGGAGGCACCATTGCAACTGAAGAGAGTACAGAAATTGAAACATGCACTATTCATAGTGCTCTCAATTGTGGTTACCTAGAAATGAAATAATGACCGCAGTAGACAATAAAATATCTAATCAGAAGATTCTTCTTACAATGAATCTCATGCAATTATAAACAAAAAACATAAACAAAAAATAATTGGAGCATTCAACTCATCCTCGGTGTAAGAACATTGTGTTTAAAAGTGATGTACAACAAAGAAGACAAAGCAGTAGACTCAGACTAAGAAAATTAAACTAAAAAAAAAACACAGGTTTTTACACCATGGTAAACACAAGCATTCATATCAACTCTTCCAGATTTCACCTGCAAAAGATTTACAATCATTTTCAATTTGTGTTAAGTGAATATTATTGTGATACTTCATCGACTCTGTATTCCCTGTCAAGATAATCAACAATTTTACTTCTATTCCCTCTGGTGCAATCTCAGTGGCAGTGAAAGATCGAGCTAAATGAAGGTTAATTTTTAAGCACTGTGTTGAGCGGTATGCTGCTCATGTAATTTGCACCAGGTGTCACTAATTGTGTACCAAACACAGCGTAACAAATAAAATAATGTGGATTACCCTGATATGAAAAATATCAAATAAAAAATAAAATATAAAAGCATTGTGACTTCTTCAAAAACTAGGTTCGCGAGGTTTTTGCGGGAGTCGTATTTCTAGTTAGAATTGTTTTGGCTCTAAGCTTGCCTTCATACATGCATGTACTATATTTACCCTTAATCAGTAAATGGCCAAATTCAATTATTTTAGAAGATAATGATAGTGTTATTCATAGGAGTTAGGGAGTGGTTTCCCATCTACGTACTCTGATTAAATAACTTCTACTGTGCATTCTGCAGTTCATCACAAGTGTTTTCCCCGTTATAATTCAACTTTATCGTAAACATGCAATTCAAGAGTCTCAAGGTTTTGTATTCCAATTGGCTGAATGCTAGAGCAAGTTGCCTAGTCGTCTGTTATCTTTTCGTTTCAGTAACTAAACCAAAACCACAGTTTATACATAAACAAAACTTTTCTTTAATGAATTAGTGAAAATTATATTACTATCTTATGCTACTGTTCGCTTTGAATTAAGTTGAAAGCAATTGCTTTGGGAAATTAACAAAATAATTTTCTCAGTAATTTTGATCAAAATTAAAAAGGCGCCAAAGTGTCTGTGTTCAAGAATATTTCCAGTAACAAAGTTTTCTTAATTAAAGTGTCGATAGCTACCCTTTCTTCTTCTTCTTTCGAATGGTCAACATAATTAAGATTAACACTTGTAACAACATTATTACTAGATATAGTTTGAGAAAAAACTTTCCATCTACTATGTTCAGCTCATATTTTTTTACTTTTTTTTCCGGGAATTAATTGTCGTTGACCAGATACTCTGTCACAAAAACACAGAAATCTTACCTGTTATAATAGCCCATTTCCGATTTGCTACATGCCTCAGTCTCATAGCGAGTCCAGGTGCAAGACCATTCAAATGGAAATGATAGAGTATTCTTATGCAAATTAAACTCATTTCCATTTGAATGGTTTTGCACCTGGACTCGCTATGAAACTGAGGCATGTAGCAAATCGGAAATGGGCTATTCGCTTGGACTTACTTGTGGCCCGGGGGTGGGGGGGGGGGTACTCCCGCGAATTTTGGATGGGGGTGTGCCGCGAAGGTTCGTGAACCCTAACCCTATTTAACTCGTTTCCGACGAACGCACGATCATTGGGTCTTCTACGACCCATGATTTAGAAAACTTACCCAAATATTACGTTACTTCCTTTTGCTTCCAAATTTGGCACACAGGAAGTAAATGAACGCACCTAATCACCTGGTGAATTTTAGCTCGTATACTTTAGTGACAGATGCATGACGAATTTTTAAATTCTGATTTGAGAGCGTGAGGAGAGGTTAAGGAGGAGGGTTTTTCCTATCATTTGACATCATACTCTGACGGACATTCCCATATGGATATAGGTCCCCAGAAATTTTGAAAAACAAACTTTTATCGATTTTGTGTTTGTAAAAACGGCTTAAAGAAATTAAATTGTATTAAATTCGGTATTTGCTATTTTTCAAGCAGATTTGAAAGAAATAATACCAGATAAAAAATGAAAACTTTTTTCTTTTAACTCTTTTCAGCAATTGGCTGGCATCCTGGTTTATGGGGATTTATATGCAAATTGTATGCATAGGTTATGTAAATTAGGCAAAATGCTAAATTTTTTTGGAAAATATCGTTGCCTACTACAATGTGAAATATACATGTTTGGAAAGCCTATTTTGTACCGCTTCAAAATGAGGTATATCTTTGATCGCTGCTGTAAATATCTGCGGAGATATTAAATAAAAATGAAATGTCCGTCAAATTGCTTGATTTTTGAGCCGTTGGAAATGAGTTCAGTTAATCGAAATCCAGTCGACTGAGAAAAGTAACATGATAAAATAGCCTCGACGTCAAAATATCGATTAGAAAAGGTTGATTCTGTCACGTATCGACCGTACTTGTGGCAGAATTTTAGGTTAAATAGCTCTTTTTTGGTGGTTTAAGGACATCATCAAGTCTGGCAATCGGTAACCGCTTGACATGCAGCATTCGAAGAACTGAATGTATGATGCAGCCTTGACCTTCCAAGAGTGCTTTTAAGCGCTAATTGGTGTAAACTTGGCAGGCGAGAGTGAGTCAAGCCAGAACAGAGTCAGTCTAAAAGCAGGTCAGTTCAGCAGCACAGAAACTGTATTCTTGGGAATTACATGAGCTGTTCTAGGCACGGGGCCCGTTACAAAAGTTGAGGTTTTGACCTGCTTTTAGACTACGTAAATTATTTTGATTTGGCGGGAAGGGGTATTCCGTGTCACTGCACTACAGTTACTCATAATGCATTGCAAGATATATGTTTATAAAAGCTGTTGTACGTGAGCTGCAAATTGTAGAGGAAAGTGGTGATTTATTGAAATATGTCGATGAAAAGCGAAGTTTATTTGAGGAAGAGAATGATTACTTGAGTTTATCTGTCTAAAAGATGTCGAACTAATACAGATAATGACGACAGCACGGTATGGCGACTTCAGACAAACTCTCTGGCAAGATTAATTCGGTCGCAGCCAAATCCTGAACTTTAAATCAGCCAAAGACCGTATTTTGGCTGGTAAAAAAGAAAGAGGGAAAAGGCTTTTGAACGATTTATCAACTAAAGTGGTCTACAAGAGGATTCGAACCTGCGTTACTGATCCCTCGCAATTAGCATATACTTAAATACGGATTGGACTTGAAAACTTCGATCATTGTTTTTCCTGCCTTTCTTCCCTAGTAACTTGGTCTGTGTTCGAATGCGTTTCAACAGTTCATTGCGTATTACCAGTGTCCTACAATTACTCCAAGAGTAGTCAGTGTGCAAGAGAAGAATATTTCTACGGGCACATTCGGCATATATGTACAGAAACTGTCAGAATTTGTCGTTGGGGCTATTCCAAGATCCCCAGCGGAGAACATGATAGATTCGAAAAATCTGTTTTACTCTAGAACAAAACAAGTTTGCTAAAGATGTCATAACATATAACTTGTATCGCATCATGTAAGGTGCTTTAAAATGATGTCCAGTGCCACACGTCATATTTTAGGATCATGACGTCACAAAACACATTTTGTCTGAATGAGCAGTTGTAGAAAGAAATCTCACAGCTATTTTGTAATTGACGTGCTACCTAAATAGACGTGCTTTTGTTTATGTAGAAAAAAAATTGATAAGTGGTTTATTCTATATTTTATTAAGACCTAAACTTTGTCACGTGACCTATTTCCTCTTACTGAGCGTATATTATTCAGAACGAGTATACTTTAAAAGGCATTTTAAAGTGACCTCAGTCTAACAAATTAAAAGATGTATTGTCTTAGTTATTATTTTCTGTCTTCTGTATCCAAACAAGGTAAAAAGTTTTTAATTAGCAGCTGGTCACGTGACTGACTAATAGAAAAAAAAATACTTTTTTGTATTGCTTAACATAGTAATGCTTTTAACGAGACAACGTTTTAGGTGAAACGAATACATATTACCATTTTATCAGTAAGTAAACATCTGTTACTGTGTTTCCATTCAACAGCGTATTTTGCCTGTTTCTTATAAGCAAAAAGCTATTTTATTACACTATCATTACCCGAATACTAGATTTTAAACCCTTAAACCCTAATTCTGCGCTTCCACGGCACAATTAAATGATCAAAATGTGAAAAATGGGGTATTTTTAACGCCTTGTCTACAAAAAAGCAGATCATGAATTGTTTTACGCAGGAAAATTCTTAGCTATAAAGAAAAATTTCCCTTTGATTTAAAGAAATATTGAATATTAAAGTCATGACGTAATATCTCGGTAGGGGGTAATCTTATAATCAAGTTCTAATCAAAGATCATAGCAAACCTTTGTCTTCCATTAAAGGTTGTATGGCTCTATATGGGAGTACCCCCCCCCCCTTCCCCCGGGACTTGTGGTAGGTGGACTGTCGATTGTTGCAACCAAATTGCATGTTTTGCGTCGCGGCGCTACCTAATTTTCTCAACACCTTGAAGCTCTGCCTCAATTAGCAACTTGCATTAATTGCGACCGTTTGGTGTTTTAGCTTGATATGAAATGGGAAAGGTTAAAGTTGCTAAGATTACCAAGAAAAGCCTGAAAAATAGAGATTTTCCCGTATTGCAGCAGCACGTACTTCCATTGGTCAAGAAAACTAAATATGTTAAGCATGTAAGCAATGCCATGGAGACCAAGATAATATGAGACAATAATCAGTAACATTAACGGCTCTTGCATGCTGCCCGCACTGCTCTCGCCCTTTTAGTAAATGCAGTAGTTATTACAGCGTAGCGGTTAATCAGAGGATAATCGACCAAAAAGCATACGGAAATCTTGATTCCATACAATGAATTTAACCGTAGTGCATGTAGTGATGATTCGGGAAGACAAGCAACTAAAGTGGGTGATCTAGTACCCGTTACATGAATCTAAAATCATGAAATCTTTGAAGTTAAAACACTTACTTCAGACAGTCACTGTGAAAGGGAGACTGACGAGAAAGAAGAAGGGCATGTCCCATGCTTAACTAAGCGATGAAAATGAGATAGATAAAGAAACTCCTTTATTAACTAAGTGCATGGCTAATAAGTGCTTACGGCAAACGGTTTAAGATGCCATAGTTTAATACTTTCATAAGAACTATAACAAAATTTTCATTTTTATGATCAAAGCGTTTGCAGGATGAGAAAATCTCCATTGCAAAAAAGCCTCTTTCTAGAAATTTTGGATCCACTGCGTGAAGTTTCTGCCTTTGGAGTGGTTGGATTCCCAGAAGACTTTAAATTTCCGACAAATTTGTTAAATGTTTCGAAGATTTTAGATGACATCTCGAAGTGTTAAGACCACGTCCGAACTTGAGCCGAAGGCTGGAAGGTCGAATGGTTTAGTGAAAAAAAAGTTATTTCACAGCTTCGCTCGCGGTCTCAGCAAAAGTTTTCGAATGGGTGAAACGATTAAATAGTTAATAGTCTTAGTGTGTGAAAATGCTTGTGAACGCGGAGCATCAAAGCAGGATGAGCTCCATCTCAGACTGCAGGCTGCAGTCAGTACAGCGCAGGTGATATGAATTGAATTTTATTGGGCAGGACTAATACAGTCATGGACTCAATACAATATAATCCTATAAAATGACAGTAATAGAGCGATGTAAAACAATTGAAAGTTCTTACCAAATTATATGTAAACTCCTCAGTGCGATAACGCCGACCGGCTTTAGTAAAGCTCCTCAGCTGCTTATGGATCTTGCTGCAAACTTTCTCGTTGGTGTACAACCGTTTTAAGAAATTAAAAAAAAAATTCTTTTTGTCTTCTTGGCAAACTTCCGTTTGTCCGGTAAAACAAATAGAGACGAGAATTGCTAGTAAGAGAAGCTAATGCTGCTTCCCGGCTCTTAGTCGAGCCTCAGAAAAGCCTCTTTTACATAAACACAACACGTCTATCGCTTTACATGATTCATGTCATTTTTATATTGTATGACGAGAATTTCCTTTGTGTTATAAACAAACACAGCTGTAGCAGATGCTTCGTAGCTGCCAGTTGCAATTATGTTTTAATATTTCTGCTGACAATTTCAGGTTATTTAGATAGTTGAGTTTCCGTTTTAGGCAATTAATTCATCAGACTATCAAGCCTTCGTCCCATAGCATCCTTTGTAATTCAATGGTCTAAATACAACTTACTTCAATGTTATGGGTAAAAATGATCGTAAGAGATCTTAACATTCGGGAGATGAACTGCATCGTTTGAATAGTAGCTGTAAATCGTTGTCCACTAGAGACCATTATACGCAACAGTGTCTTTAAATAAGCTTCAAGATTTTAATACACCAAACGGTACAAAAATGAATAAATATATTTTTTTTTTTGGAAAATAGGAAATCGCGTTTCATTAAAATATATAAATCTTATTTATGAGAGTGGAATGAAAGATGGCTAGCTGGCAGAGTTGACATAAATATATAAATTGCTTCAAAAAGAGGTGCAATGGTGTCATGGTAATAAACAAAAAAATACTCCAACTTTTTTTCTGTTTACCTATTACCTACAAACTTGGATTCTGCGAAATGATATTAAATTCATGAAAGTAATAGAATTTTTATTCCATAACCAGTCGGCGTGTTTAACCCATGTCCCATCTAAGAGGGATTCAAAGACCTCCTTGTCGAGGACAATTGCATAACAAGAATCTCACCAAGAAATAGCTCTCCGCTAAGTTTCGAGCATAGTGCATCTTACTCTTGAGAGCATTAGTTTGTTCCTGAAACGTTTTCCTTTCATAATATTACGAACATAGCACGACCTGTACCAACTAGTATTGTATCATTCCCGGACATCATTACACTACCGTTAATAGGCACCTTAAGCAAAACGACGTTGACTACAAAGACACCAAACAATTATAGCGTTGATGAACCAGACAATGAAACTGCACGTGCAAAATACTGGCAGTCTGGTAGATTTTTTTGCCGTCCTCTGCAAAACAACAGGGACCTTAAGCAAGGACGACGTCGACGAGAGCGAGAAGGCCGAAAAAAACAATAGGCATAATGAGCAAAAACAATGACTCTGCACGCCCCGCACGTGCGTTTTGCATTTTGATACATTTCGTTGCCGTTCTCTCTAAAACAACGACGTGAGATGACCAAATTTAAAGTTCTGTGGAGGACGTGAGTGCAAGTAGAGAAATGTTCAATTTATTAGGATAACATAAACGCCGTTCAAGCAAGTTAAATTGCTGGACAGTTGGCATGAGTTTCACAAGGAGAATGTGTTGGAATAATTGCAATTTCATTGCAGTAATGCGAATTTATGTTTTTCGTAGTCGTTCTCGTTGACGTCGGCGTCGTCCTTGCTTAAGGTCCCTAATAAGGAGTTTAAGAAACGACGACGGCTACGACTACGACAAACCCACAAAACAATAATATCATTAGTTAAGAGAGTGTAAATAATCGTGCTGCACGTGCAGCACGGATTTTAGCAAGTACTCATTAGCGGTCATCTGTATAACGACGACGTGAAATCATCAAATTTTAGGTTTTGATGACAAGCATGTAACAGAGAATCTTTCATTCTCTATTTTCACTCTGAAACCGCTCGTACCAATTTATTTTTAGGATATTTCGCCCATTTTGATAGTAAGACTTGAACGAGACTGAATAATCGCGAAAGACTTATGATAGAGACAAGTTGTATTTTGAGGTGACCCTTTCGTCTGCCGTCGCCTTCGGACTGAGATCTTAACGTGAAATGACCATTTTTCAGGTTTTCTGGAAGACGCGAGTGCACAACGACAAAATTGGCAAGAAAAAT
The DNA here is from genome assembly GCA_949710005.1 of Ricordea florida. Taxonomy (NCBI): domain Eukaryota; kingdom Metazoa; phylum Cnidaria; class Anthozoa; order Corallimorpharia; family Ricordeidae; genus Ricordea; species Ricordea florida. Next base: position 4,911,275 of record OX453287.1, on the reverse strand, counting down.
TTGTAATGAACCGTGAACGGGTTAAGTTGGAAAAATCGGCGATTTGAAAAGTTATGGAAAGAAAATGAAACAAGCCGGCCGCCATTGATACAGGAGAAATTACAAATCAGTTTTTTCGAACGTCGCGCCCTCGGCGTCGTCGTCGTTCTTGCTTAAGCTCCCTAATAGCTTTGAGTGCTCACATTGCTAAGAAGAAAGCTAGAAGCAAATTGAATAGTAAAACAACATAACCAAGAAGAGGAAGTACATGCAGTACCTTTCTAAAGACTGCTCACCCTACGTGGGTTGATCTACAGGTAAATAAAGGTAGAACCGCACTGTGTAGTAAAGCAAACAGTACCACAGTACAGTACTGTTCAGTAGCTTTCCAAAGAATGTTCACATTGCATGGTTTGATCAGTTCACAGATGAAAAAGGTAGACCTGCACTGTATAGTAAAACAAATAGTACCACAGTAAAGTACTGTTCAGTAGTGTGGTATTCTTGATTCTTACTGAGCGAGACGCTTCACGTGCAACCTTTACTTTAATACACACATTGATAACTAAGTACAAGTTGATTAGGTAGATACATATATAATGGTAATCACGTGACTAGAGCTTAGTCCTCTGGGGATACTACATCTCCCCCATGCTTAGTATTATACTCCATAATAATAAATCTAAGATTATATTTGAACGTTACAGGTAAGTGTCCATATGATTGTCCACAACTGAATTTAATTATTAAGTCAAATCTAACAACTACAATTTTATTTTAATGTGATTGTTAATACTATGATAATAAGCGTGAATTTGGATTCGCTATACGTAATAGGTAACATAATCTTTAAATGCAGGAGCTTTTAGAGCGCGCGCAGGTCGCAGACTAGCTGTCGCGCCGTCGGCACTCTCCGTGCGAAGATGCTGTTCTGGTTTTGGTGAAGGACTTTCCTGAAGCTCTCCCTCCGTGTCCGCTCTTGGCTTATTCTCAGCTCCCACATCGGTAGGGTTCGTATCTCTTTGCTCAGGTTCAACGAAGTTCTTCATGTGGCCTACATTCCTCATCTTAATCTTGCCATCGTCATCCTTGAGTAATACAGCGTTACCATCTCTGTGGACGACTTCGTATGGCTTGGGCTCAAAGCTAGGAGACAGCTTATTCTCTCTCTTTTGTTTCAAAAGGACCTTACCTGTTTCTTCAATCTCACTGTTTGATGCAGACCTGCGAGAATCCGCGTACTCCTTTTGTCTAAGCTTTGCCTTTGCATCTCTTTCTCTCAATAGTTGCTGGCATTCCTGTTCTACTATGCGATTTTCCGAAATCCTCACCTTGGGTATCTTGTCTCGCAACTTTGTCGGAAATCGTGCACCAATAATTGAGATGATTGATAGATGATTGATAGCCGCACAAGACAATTATAACAGATAACAGTAAGAAGCCAGGAGAGATCGAGAGCGAGCAACCGAGAAGCAAGAGCTAACTGTATGACTAAAAAATAAACGTGAAGTGTTGAAAATCCGCGGACTTCTTTGGTCTCCTTTTCGACACAGTGGCACCTCCGACGGGACTTCTCGAACATGGACGCATTAAAGAAAGAAGCCGAAGCAAAACTTCAAATGTTACAATATACCAATGGAAAAAGCAGTGGAGTTATAAAGAAGGAAAACATCGATTCCATCGAACGTCACCGAGACACCTTACGAGCTCTAGTTAAAGAGGTTGAGGCGTTAAAGTTGGGGGTTGAGCAGGCAATGTTCAACGATGGAGAGGGGCCGGAAAACGTGGCGGAATGGAGCGAAAAAATAGAAGATGTAGTTGCCGAGGTTGATGACGGAATCAAGCTTATGAGCAATTGGCTCGAGAAGACAAAACACGACGCGAATCAACACAACCGAGAAGAAGAAGAAGCTAGTCAGGCGCGTGCTCGTGAAGAACAACTTAAGTTTGAAAGCCAAAAGCTGAAAATGAAGCTAGAATACGAACGCAAACTGGAAGAGACGAAAGCAAACCATCCCATCGTGGAAACCGAAGGAAGCACGGGGCGAACGAAACTACCCAAACTGCAGATCACCAAGTTTAAGGGCACATATGAGGAATGGTTACCGTTCTGGAATAAATTTCATGCGGAGATTGAGAAATCAAACCTAGCACCGGTGACGAAATTTGCCTACTTAAAGGAGCTACTGGATCCAAAGGTTCGAACGGAAATTGACGGCCTCCCGTTCACAACAGAGGGCTATGAAAGAGCCAAGAACATTTTAACCAGCGAGTACGGGAAGACCAGCGAAATAGTAAACGCGTACGTACAGAACATCATGAACTTGCCGGTTATCACTGGGACACAGCCCGCAAGAATACATGAATTCTATAAGACGTTGCTGTACAACGTGCAATCCTTAGAGACCCTCGGGAAGTTAAGAGACGTTTCCGGAAACGTTAGAAGTGTACTCGACAAACTAAAGGGCATAAAGGCGGATCTGGTAAGAGGGCACGAAGACTGGCAGACCTGGGATTTCCCTCAACTGGTAAAGGCCTTAAAAACGTGGAAGGATATCAATCCAGTCGAAAACAACACAGAAAAGCATCCAATTCGTGTACGTGACAAGGGCTTTCAAACCAAAGATTCCACGAATTCCTCACCGTCACAACGAGCGTGTGTTTATTGTGATGCCTTGGATCACAAATCGGCGAACTGTCATAAGATCGTGACAGTGACAGAACGCCGTCATCACTTGGCAGCCAAGCAATTATGTTTTAATTGTACAGGAAGCAAACATCGCGCTTCAGAGTGCCGAAGCCGCTCTAAATGTCAAGTCTGCCAACGTAAACACCACACATCCATCTGTGACAGATCACGCGATGACAGACAAAGCAGTGACAAGTCCAGTGACCATTTGATGACCGCAGTAGGCGTGGGAAAAAAGGCTGTCACGTATCCAATCATTACAGTCGAAATAAATGGCGTGATGTGCCGTGCGTTGTTGGACACAGGGGCAGGAAGTTCTTACGTGTCATCAACTTTGATAGATAAGCTGAAACTTCAACCGATCAGAAGAGAGTTCAAGCGGATCAAAATGATGTTTGGATCAGCGAACAAGGCGGTGAACATCTACGGCCTTTCGATACACGACCTACAAGGCAACTTTCGTTTAGATGCCGAAGTTACACGAGTAGACAGAAGTGAGCTACTAACAGTTGAGAATCCAAATTATGCCGAGATGGTAACGCAATTCTCCCACCTGAAGGGCGTGACGTTAAACGATACTGACAAGAAACCTTTGCTCCCTGTGCACCTCGTCCTGGGAACGAATGAGGTCGCGAGGATTAAAACCGGAACCAAACCGAGGATAGGCCGAGAGGGGGAACCAATTGCCGAGCTGACGCGTTTCGGGTGGACAATCCTATCACCAGGAAAAGAAGTGGACCTTACGGAAATGTTTTTAACTCAGACAGCGACAGTGGACTATGAAGAGTTGTGCAAGTTGGATGTTCTCGGGCTTGAAGACTCACCAATTGGTAACCAAGAAACTGTGTACGAAGAGTTCAAGGAGCAACTAACACGCAGTCCCGAGGGCTGGTATGAGACCAGTTTGCCTTGGAAGGGAAATTACCCACCATTGCCTGACAATCGTGAAGGAAGCCTAAAGCGTCTCAACAGCCTGGTACGAAAACTGGAGAACCAAGGGCAGCTGGAAAAGTATGACAGCATTATCCGAGATCAAGTCTCCCAAGGGATCGTGGAGTATGCGCACAACAAAGTAGAAGGCAGAGAATTCTATATTCCTCATAAGGCAGTTATTCGTGAAAATGTCGAATCAACAAAGATGCGCATTGTCTACGATGCATCAGCCAGAGCAAATAACCGCGCCCCCTCCCTAAATGAGTGCCTAGAAACCGGACCACCGCTTCAAAATCAACTTTGGAGTGTTCTTGTTCGCAACCGGTTTTATCCAGTGGCTATTGCGGGTGACCTAAAACAAGCGTTCTTGCAAATACGCATCCGTGAGGAAGACCGAGATGCAGTGCGTTTTCACTGGTTAAAGGATCTTACAACTAAGCAAGTGGAAGTTTTCCGATTCACCAGAGTGCTGTTTGGCTTAGCCCCATCCCCGTTCCTACTAGCAGCAGTAATCAAGGAGCATTTGCAAAAGTGTCGAGCAGCAAATCCAAAGGTTGTGGAAGAGATAGAACGAAGTCTGTATGTCGATGATTTAATCGGTGGCGGAGAAACAGTTAAGGAAGCCCTGGAACTGAAGAAAAGCGCAAAATCCATTTTTAAGGAAGCGACCTTCGAATTGCACAAGTGGCACTCAAGCGTACCAGCCTTAGAGGCCGAAACGCCGTTGCCAGGAGAAGAGCAAAGTTATGCCAAACAACAACTCGGAGTAAAAGAAGGAGAGTCCAAGCTCTTGGGGATGCCGTGGGAAAAGGAAAGAGACCTCATCCAGGTGAATTTCGCCGCACCAACAGGTCAAGCAACAAAGAGAGGCATACTAGGAAAGGTCGCTAGAATCTACGATCCTCTTGGGCTTGCCTCCCCGGTTACGTTGTCCGGAAAGGTTCTCTACAGAGACGCTTGCGACGCTCGTATCGCCTGGGACGCACCTCTGCCGCGCGATCTGAGAGATAAATGGTCAAAATGGGAGAAGAACTTACCAGTGCAAGTGAACGCACCGAGAAGCTTAGCTCAGTATCATGAAAAGGTCTTGTCTATTGACCTCCACGGATTTGGAGACGCAAGCGCAAAGGGAGTGGCTGCAGCAGTTTACGCGGTGGTGACACAACCCAGTGGTATCAGCAAAGGTCTAGTAACCGCAAAGTCACGCCTTGCGAAAAGGGGACTAACCACCCCTCGACTAGAACTGGTATCAGGCCACATGGCAACAAATCTGGTGCATAACGTCAAAGAAACCTTACAGGGTTTTCCAGTGCAAAGTACTCACTGTTGGCTTGACAGCACAGTCGCTCTTCACTGGATCCGTGGAAACGGAGAGTATAAGCAGTTCGTGGGCAATAGAGTAGCGAAGATACAAGAGAAACAATACATAAAGTGGCGACATGTCGGTACAGCGGAAAATCCCGCCGACTTGGGGAGTCGTGGCAGTAGCGCCGATAACCTCGCAGCTCTCTGGTGGCAAGGGCCAGACTGGTTATCAGAACCGGAAAACTGGCCACCCGACATCCTGACTACACCAACAAAGGAATCAGAAGCAGAAGTGAAAACAAGACGTGAGCTGTTAGCTGTGGCCGTGGAAAACAAACAAGATGCCTTCGATGAACTGCTGAAAAAACACGAATTGTGGCGTGTGTTACGCGTGGGCGCGTGGATCACGAGGTTCCTTCAAAACACCCGAGCCAAACGACAGCATCGAGTCATCGGCCCTCTAACGACTGAGGAGATACAGCGACAAAAGACCTTTTGGACCAAGCGGGCTCAAGAACAAGGGAAATCCAGTGAAAAGTTTGAAGAAGATCGCTTGCAGCTCAATATTCAAAACGAACAAGATGACGTGTTAGTATGCAAGGGGAGAATTCAAGGCCATTATCCCATTTACCTCCCAGATACGGCACCCTACACTCGTAAGTTGGTTCAACGATCGCACGTCGACACCCTGCATGGAGGCGTAGGCCTAACGATGACTAAGATTCGTGAACAGCATTGGGTACCACGTCTCAGGAAGCTCGTTAAACAAGTGATAAAGTCGTGTGCGGGGTGTAAACGGTTTCAAGCCATTGCACTGGCTACTCCACCCCCCGGACCCTTACCCACCGACCGCACTGAAGGCAGTACTCCATTCGAAGTGATCGGAGTTGATTTTGCCGGCCCCCTCAAGTATCGCCGCAAGTCCAAGATAGCAGGCAAAGCCTACCTTGCATTGTTCTCGTGTAGCCTGACAAGAGGAGTCTACATCGAAGTGATAGAAAACCTGGAGACCGGCGAATTCCTAAGAAGTTTAAAACGCCTTATCGCGCACCGTGGCCGTCCGGCAAAGATTTATTCCGACAATGGGAAGACATTTGTAGGAGCAGCGAAATGGCTCAAACAAGTGACTAGTGACGAGAAGGTACAAGACTACTTGGCTCATCAAGATATAAGGTGGCAATTCAATCTGAGCCGCGCCCCCTGGTGGGGAGGTCAGTTCGAGCGTCTCATCGCACTAGTCAAGTCTTCACTCTACAAGACAATCGGTAACGGCATGCTTTCTTGGACAGAGCTATGCGAAGTTGTTCTTGACGTGGAAATCGCTCTGAACAATCGTCCATTAAGCTATGTCGAGGATGATATCCAACTTCCTACACTGACGCCTGCTTCGCTACTTTTCCTCAGACCAAACCAATTGCCAGAGCTTGAACCGTTTCACCTTAAAGATGCGGAACTCCGCCGACGGGCAAAGTATCTGCGAAAATGCAAACAAGCATTGTGGAAACGGTGGACAACCGAGTACCTGCGAGGGCTGAGGGAGCGACATCGTCTGAAGCAGAAAGCGAGACAGATCGGCCAGTTAACCAGAGGGGACGTGATGATCATAAAGGACGAAGATCGAAACCGGAACAAGTGGAAACTTGGAATTGTGGAGGACTTGATCACAGGAAGGGACGGGATCGTGCGAGCTGCAAAGTTGAGAGCAGGGAAGACGATCCTAGAAAGGGCAGTGCAACAACTTTATCCGTTAGAGTTATCGTGTGACAGACAAACGGTCGCAACGCAAGCACAGCTGAATCCGAATGCCCCCACATTCAGACCAACACGAGATGCGGCTGTTGCGGCACGATATCGCATTCAGGAAGTGCAGAGCGCAGAGACAAGTTGAACTGAACAGTTTATTTCGTTTCAGAACTCTGAGCTATTTCTTAGTAGTAAGGTTTAGTTATTAGTTGCGAGGTTTTCTTGAATTCATTTAGCACTTGCACGATACTAGTGTTTGTTTAAGACAAACAGGGGAGTGTGTCGGAAATCGTGCACCAATAATTGAGATGATTGATAGATGATTGATAGCCGCACAAGACAATTATAACAGATAACAGTAAGAAGCCAGGAGAGATCGAGAGCGAGCGAGCGAGAAGCAAGAGCTAACTGTATGACTAAAAAATAAACGTGAAGTGTTGAAAATCCGCGGACTTCTTTGGTCTCCTTTTCGACAACTTCCTTCCCATCATAAGCTCAGCTGGTGAAACCCCAGTTGAAGTATGAGGTGTCACTCGGTACTGAAATAAGAAATTCTCAACAGCTTTTCTCCAGTCGGTTGATTCTAGTTTGGCGATCCTTACTGCTTTAAGGATAGTTTCATTGAAACGCTCTACTTCTCCATTGCTTTGCGGCCAAAGGGGAATTCCTTTCTTGTGCTGTATGTCCAGGTATTCCAGGAAGCTTTCAAACTGCTCAGACGCAAAAGGTGGTCCGTTATCGCTACGAACGGTTTCTGGCAGTCCGTGTGTTCTGAACACTCCTTCCATTCCTTTTATGACTGAATTGGCATCCGTCTTTCTCATAAGCACTACCTCAGGCCAACGCGAGTAGTAGTCAACGACGACCAGCAGATGTTCGCTGTCCACTATGTCTAGCAGATCCACGGATATGTCTGACCATGGGCCGTCGGGCAATTTCGTTGATCTTATGGGCTCCGGCTTGGGTCTCGAACCCACCAGTTGACAAGAGTGACAAGACCTTATAACCTCCTCGACCTGTTTGTTGATTTGCGGCCACCAAACTTTCTCTCTCAACCTGGCTTTTGTTCGTATCGTGCCCTGATGACCTTCATGCGCTAGTACGATAGTTCGCTTCCATAGTGTTTGAGGCATCACGATGCGGTTATCCCGCATCACTAGCTGTCCAAGTACCCACATTTCATCCTTCAAGGCTTTGTACATGGTACCTTGCATTTTTGTCCAGTCTCCGGTTGCCAGAGCGTGTCTGACTAGCTTTAAGGTTTCGTCCACCTCCGAAACTCTTTCTACCTCTCTCGTTGACAGGGCTGCGGGTGTTGCTTCTTTTGCTACACTGCATGCATAAGTGCTCTGTGCGTAGCGTATCTTCTGCCTCCACTGGTCCCACCGGAAACCTACTCAAGCCGTCTGCACTGTTCTCTTTCCCGGGGATATGCCTGATGGTGAAACGAAACTGTTGCAAATATAGTAGCCACCTCTCAATGCGCGCAGAGGGAGCCTTAGCTGTAGGCGAGAACACCGTCACTAGGGGTTTGTGATCAGTGCAGATCTCAAACTCTATTCCATACAGGAACAGGTAAAACGTTTGACACGCCCATCTTACACCCAGAGCCTCTTTTTCAAACTGGGAATACCGTTTCTCCACATGACTTAATTTACGACTCGCATAGTATACCGGACGGTACAAACCATCAGCTTGTTTCTGTTCTAAAATAGCGCCTAGACCGACAGGGGATGCATCCGTGATAACACGGGTTTTCGCGCCTTGCTTAAAATAGGCCATTACTGGTGCTTGCGTGAGGCACTCTTTTATCGTTTTAAATGCCGTTTCTTCTGCGTCTCCCCACTCCCAGCGATGACCATTGCGTGTGAGGTCCCACAACGGACCAGCTTTGGTTGCAAAATTTGGGATGAACTTCGAGCAAAATTGCGCAGATCCGAGGAAACTTCGGACTTCCTGTTGGTTTTGCGGATGGGGTGCTTTGATTATTGCCTCGACGCGTGCGCTAGATATCTTTAAACCTTCACCCGAGAGTACGTCACCCATGAAGGTCATGCTTGACACACCGATCTCGCATTTCTGGTGATTTAGCGTTAACCCGTTATCTTCTTATCTCTTAATGACCCTCTCGAGATTGTCATCATGCTCTTTCTCAGTGGCGCCTACAACACGCAAGTCGTCGTGAATATTATGCGCGCCGGGGCAATCTTTAATTATTTGCCAAATGATTTGCTGAAATTTTTCTGTTGCCATGTCAACGCCAAACAATAGCCTCTTGTACCTATACAAACCATTTGGACCTGCAAATGTTGTGATATCGCGTGATTCCGGATGTAATTCAATCTGGTGGAACGCCATGTTTAAGTCGAGCTTTGAAAATACTTTCGCGTGTGAGATTTCTTGTAGGGTTTCCTCTACCGTTGGAACTGGGTGCTTTTCTCTGACAATTGCGCGATTTGCCTGTCTCATGTCCAAACAGAGCCGAACGTCTCCAGAAGGTTTCTCGACAACTACTAAAGGGTTTACCCAGCTTGTGGGCCCGTTCACCTTTTCAATCACGTCTAGTGCTTCGAGTTCTTCCAGCTTATCTACGACCTTACGCCGTCTGCTAAAAGGAATCCTGCGCGGAGGTTGTGCGATAGAGGCCACGGACTCGTCTATATGCAATTTTAATAATATACATGAAAAAATTACTCGATTCTGATTGGCTGAGAGCAGTGCAGTTCAAGTGTAACACCAGTGCAAAAAGTGTAATACCAGTGCAAAAAGTGTAACACCAGTGCAAATTACACATCGATTTTCTGGATTATGGTATTCTTTATTTTTAAACGAATCGCTTTGAGTTCGTAGCGTTATCAGTTGATCTTCATCAGCCAATCAGTAAATAAAGTGTCAAATCCGCTTCAAATGCTTACCTCCTGTCCGCAATGAGATCTTCCGGTACTTCTTCCAGGCGAATTTTTTCATGTTTATATTATTAATAAGTAATCATACGGCTTTTCTCGTTCAATTTGGAATTAATTTGTACTTGTGAGTTTTTCAAAAAGCTGAAATTGCACTCGCCGAAGCGGCTCGTGCAATTTCAGCTTTTTGAAAAACTCACTCGTGCAAATTAATTCCAAATTGAACTCGAAACCGTATGATTACCTTTACTAACTGATACCCCTTGAGTTTACCTAAACCCTCAAAAACCTTTGGGTGCTTCGCCCTGGGCGCCGCTTTCTTGTCGCCTGCGTTATTAACATTTGCGGAATGTACGTCTTTAATGGTATTTACATCTACTCCTACACTCAACACTCCGAGCAACTGAGATGTTTTCAAACCTAAAAGCGTAGGTGCATTTGATGGCATGATAAAGAACTCAGCGATAACCGCCTTGTTTTTAGTTGGAACACAAACACTAAGGTTACATTTGCCTAGTAGTTTGAGGGGCTCTTTTGAAGCTTAAGTGAATACTTTTTTTTTGACAATCTGTCAAGCCGACATTTCCCCTTGTTATGTTTTCAAACACTTCACGAGACATTAGATTGCAACTGGCGCCTGAATCTACAATTACGCTGATTAGCTTATCTTGAATAAGGACATCCAGTGTATTGCTGTCAACTCCTGACGTGGTGGTTGTAAATGCGTAGTAGTAATCCTCTTCTAAATTTTCCAGCTCGGGTGATTCTTGAATATTGTGTACTCCACCACGGCCATGACCAGCTCCTTGACGCCGTCCTCGACCCTGGCCTCGGCCTCACCCACGGCCACGATCACGGCCACGACCATCCGCTTGTGATTTCGTGCTTTCCTGTGGAAGCGTAGCATGACAATTTGCTTTGATGTGACCGATCCTATTACATCTGTAGCACCTTCCCCTAAATCCTCCGCGTCTATTCCTGTTTTCGCTAACGCCAACTTTGTTGATCTTATCAACAGGGGCAACTAGAACAAGCGCCTCTTTGTCGTGATATTGACTCACGATCTCTAACAGCCGAACCAAAGTCAAATCGTCCTCCTTGTAGAGTTTGGACTTCAAAGTCTTGTCATTAATGAACATAAGCGTTTGATCCCTTACTTGGTTATCAGCCTCTGTCACAATTTTCAACCACAGTTTGTAGTCGCGTAACAAAGTTGTTTATTATCTCTCCTTGCTGGGGCCTCGCTGCCAAAAATGCCTGCCTCGCCATTGGCACATTTTTTATGAGTTTGAAGTGATCAGACAGGGTATCCATGGCCTTCTTGTAGTCTTTTTCATCTCCCACTAGATCAGGCGGAAAGGTATGGCGCGCCGCTTGTTTCAAAATTAATTTTTTCATTGGTTGTACATTTTTTTGTCTTGTTCTGTTCGGAGTTGTGGATATAAGCATGAAATCGATCAGCCAGCATATCAATAGGTAATTTGTCGTGTGAAATCGATCATAGGTCTGCACGATCGATCATATTTTCATTCAGTTGTTCGATCAGTTGTTATATGATCGATCAGTAGTGCGTATATCGATCAGTAGTGCGTATTTTCATTCAGTTGTGACTAAAATCAATCAGTTGTTATCCGATCGATCAGTTGTCCGTATTTTCGTTCTGTTGTGACTAAAATCGATCAGCTGTCTGTATTTTCATTCGGTTCTGACTAAAATCGATCAGTAGTTATATGACCGATCAGTAGTGCGTATTTTCATTCAGTTGTGACTAAAATCGATCAGTTGTTATCCGATCGATCAGTTGTCCGTATTTTCGTTCTGTTGTGACTAAAATCGATCAGTTGTCTGTATTTTCATTCGGTTGTGACTAAAATCGATCAGTTGTTATATGATCGATCAGTACGTACTTTCACTCAGTTGTGACTAAAATCGATCAGTTGTTATATGATCGATTAGTAGTGCGTACTTTCATTCAGTTGTGACTAAAATCGATCAGTTGTTATATGATCGATCAGTTGTCTGTATTTTCATTCAGTTGTGACAACAATCGATCAGTTGTCTGTATTTTCATTCGGTTGTGACTAAAATCGATCAGTTGTTATATGATCGATCAGTAGTGCGTATTTTCATTCAGTTGTGATTAAAATCGACCAGTTGTTACATGATCGATCAGTTGTCTGTATTTTCATTCAGTTGTGACTAAAATTGATCGCTTGTCCAGGATCGAGATCAGTTGGGCGTATTTTCATTCAGTTGTTGGTAAAATCGATTTATTTTCCTTGTAAAATGTTTACACAGTGCCTGTCTCGGGTAGTTTAGCTGTGTATGTTTAATGTATTTGTTGTTGTTGTTGCAATTGATCTAATTTGAGGCTTGTATGAGTCTGGGTTTTGGTCGAGTGTCGAGAGTCGAGGGTAACATGTCGAGTGTCGAGGGTAACATGTCGAGTGTCGAGGGTAACATGTCGAGTGTCGAGGGTAACATGTCGAGTGTCGAGGGTAACATGTCGAGTGTCGAGGGTAACATGTCGAGAGTCGAGGGTAACATGTCGAGTGTCGAGGGTAACATGTCGAGTGTCGAGGGTAACATGTCGAGTGTCGAGGGTAACATGTCGAGAGTCGAGGGTAACATGTCGAGTGTCGAGGGTAACATGTCGAGTGTCGAGGGTAACATGTCGAGTGTCGAGGGTAACATGTCGAGAGTCGAGGGTAACATGTCGAGAGTCGAGGGTAACATGTCGAGAGTCGAGGGTAACATGTCGAGGGTAATTAAAAAAGGAACCAAATAATAATAAATAAAATAATAATTCTTTAAAAAAATTAAAAGTAAATATGAAAATAGAATATTAATAGAAATAAAGAACGTGAGCTTCAGAATAGAGTGCTGTAGTGACAGAACCGAATCACCCTGGTAGCGATCAATGCGGCTGAAAAAGCGTTGACAGGTCCATAACAAACAGTTACCAGAAAATTATTTGATAATAACCTTGCACCGGTGGTAAGTTTAGTGACTGTGTTCAATTCGAGGTTACTTGACCATGGTTTGTGCGAAAATAACCCGGGAAATATAATCAACCTCGGCGTGCGGCCTGTTGCGCAATGAAACCTAAGATAAGATATTCTATCTCTCAAGTTCGATGAAAGGTTAAAGGTATTTTAAACAGACCTGGCACATATCCTGAAGTGTGGTGTGATTGTTCAGACCTTTGTTAGCTTGGTTTGTTTGACTTTAACACTTTGGCTCTAACCAGTATGTCTTTTAGAGATTTACCCCTCTTGTGTTAAACAAGAGGAAGCTCCTTATCAGTTGTCTAAGCAAAGGTTGTGATTCTTTTTTTCCATTTGTCCCTAAGGATCTTTCTTAAGTTGGGAGCACATGGATTGTACTGTGTTACGAAGGGTAATATCATTTTGCGCGCCTTTGCCCCAATTGTCTGAGGACTGACCTCCGGTCAGAGAATTTCACTTCTGAGAGCACTTTCTTGATCAGGCTCTTTAGGTAGTCTCTTGCCCTTAGGTTGATAAAACCTTTCTTGTCTCCCGATGGGTGACAAGATCTGAAGTGCGTGTACTGGAAGTTCTCAGTTGGTTTAGAAAATCCAGAAAATAAGTGCGCGTGTCAAGGATAGACTTAGAGAGATGCTCAGACTTATAAGTAAATTATAATTAAGTAAAGCGTTAATTACCGCGACCTTCATTTCTCTCATTTTAGCCCAGAATTGTCGACCTTCTCCAGACATTCCTGACGCCTAGAAAACTGAATAGCTTTAGTTTCTCGCACTTTTAAAAATTTCATGTCAATCTTTCTAAAATTGACTACCGTGAAAACAGTTCTTCTTCAAACTAGCTGTGAGAAAATGACTCTCAACATCTGCTTCCTGGATGTCGGTGAACTTTAAATAACTTGGTTCCTGTTGTTTAAAAACTTCCGTTTCTTTTTGTACGTCGCCTTAATTTTTGGGTCTTTAAAAATTTTACCTCGCATTTCGCGTTAATTTCGGGCACAAGTGAATGAAAATACGCACAACTGATGGATCATGTAACAACTGATCAGTTTAGTCACAACTGAATGAAAATACGCACTACTGATCGATCATATAACAACTGATCTAGCCTGTGTACATCCGTTTCCACCCCTCCCCCCCCCCCCCTACGGTGGAAATTCGGGGAGGAAACGTCTGTGATTCGGCGTCCCTAATCGTGTTCTAGGGTCACGTGATTTTCTCAAGATTTTGAGAACGAGTTTTCATTGGCTGTTGTATTTTAAGGCTTCTGATTGGTTACAAACACGCATTTGGCGCGAAATCACAGTTTTGTCGGGTTTCTTGCGGTATATCCTTGTAAACTTTTATAACATGGTCGATCGGAATGAATCAATGCGTTTTATGTTTTCAAATTTTGACTAAAAATTGCGATTTTAATCTTGTGTTTGGACAAGGGAAGTTCAGCGTCTATCAGGAGCTGGAAACTTTGGAATTTACGGTAGAGACACAGAAGGCGAAACATATTTGTCAGAAGTGTTTGCGGCTGCTTAAGAAGAGAAGGGGGTTAATCGACAGCCTTCATCAAGTGAATACTTCAATTGTGAAATTGTATTCTGGATCCCTCCATAGTCCAAGAAAACGTCAGTTTGAATCAAGAGAAGTCGAAGGTATAACGCAGAAGATCGTCGTTCTAGAAGACGAAGGCGAGAAAAACAACGCAGCCTCGATTGACAAAGATGTCGCCGATAATTCTCCTTGTGCGAAAACTTCAACTCCGGTAAAACGCGTACGACCCGAGTTAAGCCATCTCTTTCCGCCGATTCCCGCGATTCCTCAACAGAGTCCAGTTGTACATCCTCCTGTTGAAAGCAATGACGACTCTACAAAGAAAAAAATAGTGTAGCTGTTAAAGTAGAATGGCCAAATAAGACCAAAGTTAACACTTTGCACGAAGGACTCGAGCCGCTAGGGAAAATGTTATGCCGGGGAACCTACAAGCAAATTGCAGCCGCTGTTTGGAGAAATGACATTTTAAAGAAACATGTCCAGCAACTCTTTCTACAAGAAGTAGACCGCGAATGCACTTATATGTGCTCTTTAAAGCATTCCAGTTCCCTTCGTTCGCCTCCTAAAGACGACATTTCAACATTTTCAATCAAGAAACTGAACGATGAACTAGAAAAGAAGGCTCCCTTGTTAAGTGCAGTTCTTTGGACGGCGAGTTTGCGACGATGTAGAAGAGGCATCGACAGTTCGGGCTGGCAATCAGCTGTTGGTATGTCCGCTTCAGTTCTCTTGAATAATAGATCGCCTTGTATGAATGCTCTACAGCTGATCAACAGCATTACACTTTGCTATACTGGAATAATAGTAAGTAATTATCACCCTTGTTTACCTAATCTGGACAGAACATAACATTTATAGAGTACTTATCAGAATAATAACACATGATTGCAACAATAATTCCTGTAAAATCACCCCTTGAAACTTCATTTTGAACTCTTCAATACATGTATTAATATCTTTATCAAATGTGGGCTTTCAATTCATAGAGCTACACATCGATACAGTATATCTAAAATGCCAGAATTGAATCCAACTGTTATTTTTGTCTTAAATTTATTGCAGGGTTCTCTTTCCCGATTACAGTCCCTTAGAGTAACAACCTCCAATAGCTATTACTACAAGAAAATGGATGAATTCGGGAAGGACTTTGATGCCAATTTACACAAGAATATATCTCAAGAAAGCGAGAGATTGGAAAGACTGAACAGTGCACCCAATAACAGTGAAACACAACAAGCAACAATGCTATCACCAGACAGAGGGAGGAAGCTGGTTTTCGATAATTTTGATTTTAAACAACATGCTCATCACATGACAGAAGCAAAACAAAATACAGATATCCACTGGACTACACACATGGCTGTTGAAAACAGAGTCGATGGTAACAACTTGTCGAGTGGCCAGCCATCTGATGAAGACCTTCTTAACCTGGAAAATGGGAGATGTATGCCAAGCAGTCACGAGCATAAGCTTCAGAGAGAAAATTACATAAACTTGACTGAAAGAATGATTACAGAGATTCCTTCCCTTGAATTCTTAAAGCCATACACCATGAAACACATCCCACATGAGTATTCAAGAGCCATGGCACAAAAGTCAGATATGGTATGTTCATAATTGAAATTTTTCTCTATAATTTCTTAGAAACACATGGCCAATCTTGTGAAAACTCTGGGTTGTCAGGAATAATATTTCACGTGTAATCATAATTATATGAAAACGTTAGCACTTACTAGCTATTTTATATGGAAGTATATTGTTTGCATTCTACCACAAACCCTAACTTCAACTTCACCTACCTGTGGGTAAAAAGGTACACCTCCATGGGTCATGATTTTTACAATAAATATTATCTTAGTTTCATTATTCAATGTTGTCAATAATGTTCTTGTTTTGTTTTGAATTAGACATTTCTTGGTATGATATATGAAAATGAAAACACCTCAGATGGTATACATGAAGTATTGAAAGTCTTACATAAGTATCTTCCCTCCTTCACAAGACCTGAGGATGATGAGAAAGTATTTGCTGCACAAGGTGCAGTTGCTGACCAGCTATCAGTGGAACGTGGTGTAAATTGCCTTTTTGAAGTATGCAATGGATTTACATCTGAAGAAAAACTGGAAGGATTACACTTTGAAGTAGCTGATTGGCATGCTGGCAATAAGTTTTGGATTAGAATTCAAATCCCTTATAGATTGGCTATATTACCCTTAAGCTATATGCTGTAAGCTGCTGCTCACACAGTTGTTTGCTGTTGGACCCTGCTACTAAAATAATGAACAAAAACAATATTGATATAGACAAGCTATTGTCTTACAAAATTATTATTATCAGTCTTTATTGTCATCATGTTAAGCATTATTCTCAATTGTTTATGTTGTACAGAAATTATTTTAAATATATATATATATATTTATCTTGTAGGTTCTTTTTAAGAATTTTTTCAGTGGCTCTTCTTCTGCAGACAAGTGCACATTGTACAGTGATAGGAACCTGATCAACAGAAGAAATGTAAAAGCTGATGTAGATGCAGCAGTGAACCCCTGTAGACAGTTTTTTGAATTGGAAGTTAAGGCACGAGTTATTGCATCAGCCATGCATATCCTTGGAATGGACAGCTTGAGTGCAACTCCAGATCAGAATGTTCTTCCAAGAAATGCAAAAGAATTGACAACAGTCCAACAGAAGCATCTGTTGCGGAAGATTGCTACACAACTTGTCGACTCATTCATCCTCCAGAAAGACAAGACAGATGCTCTTTTAAATAAAGTTTTGACAGAAGAAGAGTTTGAATTGGCAAGAAACAAGGATCAAACAGAGGATGGACGATTCATGTGTAGATTTCCAGGTTGTGGTAAGACATTTGCACATAATGGAAGGAGGAAGAGAGATCACGAAGCCACACATAACATGCCAGAAACAGAGGTTTCAGACATTCCATTTTCTAGCAAGATTCCCAAGGTCAAGACAAAGGACACTGATGACATGTTCAATTATCAATGCTCATTTCTGGAATATTCTATGATAATTTTAAACTTCTTTGATGCAATAAGAGAAGGTGATGGCAAGCGTGTTGTACGATGCTGGAAATTTCAACTCCCTTACTTAAGAAATGATTCAGCAAGTACGAAATATGCTCTGGAAGCTCTAACTCTTGTTTTTCAAGTAAATGCACTGCTTTCACCAAAGGATGCCCATAGACTTGTGTGGAATAGATTTGCATGCAACAAGGCTGGTTATGGAAATAACATTCCTCTTGACCTCAATATGGAATTTCTCAACCGTCTTTTAAAAGAAGTTGTAAGAAAGTTGGGCCCCAATGCTAAAAACCCCAAGACTATTGATCGTTACTGTAGGGCAGTCGATGTCACAAAAGTTGTCCTGAGCAATTTGGATAGAGAAATCTCCCTAGTAAAGAGGTCTGGCAAGCATGTAAGAGCATCAGCCCTTCCCGATCTTCATAAGGTCATTGCAGAATTAGTATCACAGAAAGCATTTACATGGACTCCCAACAGAAAGTACATTCACTACAAGAATTTTCAGTCAAGTCTCTTGGAAGGTATGGATATGCATGACATGTTCAAGTGGATCAATACTCATAAAAAGAACATAATTCTAGCAAAGAAGGCACGTTGAATTACACAGTCTATACAATCCCTGTTTCTATGAGAGCATAGAAAACATGCCTTTTGTTATTGTTATTTGATAAAAGCATAAGAAGATATTTTCTGTGTTTCTATTCTCTGTTAGAAACACTTGCTGTAAGAACTTTCAGCTTGTGATGCAAAACCTTTTCTCATGTTCTCCCAACTAAAGAATGAAAACACGTAAAATATCTTCTAATGCTTTTAAGTTAAAAGTTAATTGATCTAACAAATAATTTGTAATGAACAAACACATTTCATTATGTACATAATCCATATTGTCATAATATAGAGTATAAATAGATCAGATTGTCCAATTTAATTGTTATTCACTACAAGAATCATGATCACTAGAATGTAAAAGCCTGAAACACACATGGCCATGCAAAATAGTGTTATTTAAACAAAAGAATGGATTGCAATCAAAACCAAAGTATTAAAACATGGTATTTCTAATGTCTCATGCTTAGAGTGATCATAGAGCTTCTACTTGACATTCTCCAACAAACGAAAACAAGTCTTTTTGGGTTTAGATCTATCAGCTTTTAATAGTTATTAAAATAATTATTTTGCAGTGTGGTGAAAGGCACTGTATTGAACACAATTCCATATACTCACTATAGATAGATCTAGAACTTGTGAAATAATTTATATCATTTCCTCTTGCTATGGGAAAACTAAAGACCTCAAAGAACAAAGTTGTTTAAAAACTGTACCTCTCTTCTCGTGAGATTCCCAAGAGGTTCTGTATAAAATCACTGCCACTTATATTGTTTATTGCAGACTCATTAAAATCACTGAAATCAAAATCAATGTCCATCAGAATACTATCAGAAATAAAGTTGAGTTCTGAATCATCTCTCACTTGTAACCAATCATCTAGCTCGTCAACAGATTCAAAATCACTGTCATGAGTGCAGTTCAGTTCACTCTCATCAATGTCTCCAAATATACCATTAATAGCGTTTAGAATAGCAGCAGCATGATCTCTTCTCCAGACCTCAATGAAGAGTTCAACATCTTCCAAGGTTTTAATTCTTGAACAGTTATCCAATGCTTGTTTAACTTGAAATGATGAAAATTCAAACATAATACTTGGTAAAACAACAGATTGTGAAACTGATGAAATCCACTTTTTTCCTGTATACTTCTAAAGCCTCTCTCAGCATTTCTTTTTGATCATCATTTACTGCTCTCACTGGATCACATTGAACAGAAACAGTCTTTGGCTCATTAAGATTTACAGGAACTTCAATGTCACATGTTAACTTTCCACATTTGCAACTTTTTGCACAGAAATCACAGCAGTCATGTCCCTCAGCAGAAGTAATAATATTGCCAGGAAAGTTTTGGAATATCTGCTGTCTTTTGCACAAGTCATCATTGTGACAATAGTCTTTAATATCATCTTCACACAAAGCTGCCATAAGACCATTGTAGAGCAACAAGCAAGTACTGGGTTTTCCATCTCTTCCTGCTCTTCCACACTCCTGCACGTAGCATTCAATATTTTTTGATGGCCCAAAGTGAATTATTCGATGAACGCCTTTGATGTTCACCCCCATGCCAAAAGCTATTGTGCAGCATAAAATTCTAATATGGCCATCTTCCTTGTTGATGTTGTCAAGGACGTGCTGTTTCACAGATGCTGGAGTACCTGCATGATACATTTCCACAAGCCTTTCAGTAGATCTTTTCCTTTCATCAAGGAAAAAATCATTTCCAAGTTTCTCTTTAAAGAGACTGTATACCAATGCACACTGTCTCCGGGTTTGGCAGAATATCATAGTTCTATCACAAGACGTTTTCTTTTGTCTCACATCATCAATTAATGGCTCGAATAGGCTACCTAATGGCACACTTTTCTCCATGTATTTAACAGAATAAGAAATGTTTGATTTTTCTGGGTTTCTTTCGATGCAATGGGTCGATTTGTCCAGATTTAGTGTTTTGAATATGTTCTTCTTGGTGGACTTCGAAGCAGTAGCAGTCAAAACAACGGATGGTACTTTGTCAGGTATAAGAGAATTCAACTCTCCAAGATTCCCGTACCAAGCACGAAAAGGAATCGCCGACACTTGACTTGAGCCAGAAAGGCCCCACTGGCTGATACAGTGAGCTTCATCTATTATAACAGCTACAAGAGACTTCTTAAAAGAGTTGTTATCAAATACTCTTCGCCACCGTGATGTGCTCAGCATCTTTTCCGGTGATGCGAAGACGTACATAAACTCCCCACTTTCAACTTTCTCAAGAATGCCGTCATTTTGGTCTTCGTGCAAGGCTACTGCTGGCAGTCCAAGAGATATCAAAAATGAAACTTGGTTCTCCATAAGACTTTGTAAAGGCGAAATGACGACAACGGTTGAAGTCCCTTGTTGTTGCTTACGGACATAATCGATAGCTAAAGGAAGGGCATAAAAGATCATCGATTTACCATAACCTGTCGGTAAGCTAGCATATACGCTTTTTCCTCCAAGAGCCACTTTCAAAGCCTCCTTTTGCTCGTCAAACAAACTTGAAATATTAAAAATTGTGGATACTCGAGAAAACGCTTCGTTGAACTCCGCCATATTGTTTTAAGTAGTTACGGTGCAAGGCGCATGCGTAAATTATAGCGGAGCTCCACAGCGGCTCGAAGAGCCGCAGAGCGGAGCCCCATAACTACCGTGCGAGGATAGAAATTGAGAAAACCATGCGTTTGAGTTTTCATGGTCATCGTGACTAGCGGCATGGCTCGCGGGCGCGTGCGCCTAGCGACGACGACGACGACGACGACGACGACGATGTTGCCCCAACATGGCGGCCATAGTCATCTGGGATATTTAGAAGGTCTTAAACCGAAAGGAGGCTTTGTTTTTCGCGCGCTTTTCGCGGCTTGTCGCGGCTACACAACCTACAGCCAGCAGTCTACAATGTTTTGCTGAAGAAACGGATTTTATTCCACAGGTACTGAGATTTACTCCTTATAAATCTGTGTGAGAAAAATAGTCTGTAAAAAACTAGAAGCAATTTGGTTGGTTGGACCATTTTCTTCACTAGTGAAAAGAAGTGGTCCAACCAATTCACTGTTCATAGAGGTGGGATCAGTTTTGGCGCCATCAACTCGGCAAAAAGTGAGCAATAACGGCTTCTTCCTCAGCTTCTTCTTTGAGAAATTCTAGGTTTGCAGATACAGCTTCAGTCGAGGACTTCATACAAGATCAAGAAAATAAAAATACGAATAACAAATCCGAACAGCCCGTCGCTTCACTGAAAGAATTCTTGACGTTGAAAGGCGAATCAAGGTCCGTAGAAGAAATTCCTTCAAACGAGCTCAATTCAGTTCATGAGTGAATTTGTCCGGTAGCAGTGGGAAAGAAGGAAAACAAAGATTATGAGCCAAGTTCGCTCCGTTCTCTCTTTCGCAACGGTTATTTGAATAAAAAAAGCTACGGATTCAGCATCTCAAAAGAAGTGGTGTTTGAAAAAGCAAGAACCGCATTAAACTGATCAAAACAAAAAGGTAATTTTACATTGTGTTTCCCGTACACAAGACATTCCTGAGTCATTCACGAGTCGTTTTAAAACGTTTTTAACTGTCTTTGGTTCTTATACTTCTAGCGACATTTCCAACAGTGTTTAAAGTAGAATTTTCCAGTTCGTGCAATGTTTGTATCATTTTAGAGAAGTAAATTTTGAACGCATTTTTAACTTGACTGTCATGTTTATTCGGTATGCTCCAAAATAAAGCCTGCTAAGTGCGTTTTGCACCTTGTTGTGGTATCTTGATTTTTCTAGCCCAGCGTGATTCATGATCAGTAAGTAGTATTTTGTAAGGAGTAAATCGCAGTACCTAAAAAATAAACAAATTACTTCATGATTAGTTCGCCCGTACCATTTTTCTTCACTCGTTGTGATTAAAAGTAAACTCACTCGTTCGCTGCGCTCACTCGTTCGTTTTCTATTCTTCACAACTCGTGAAGAAAAATCGTCCGCCCTCACTAACCATGAAGTAATCTCTATATTCATAGCGGTTTTGGTGGAAAAATTTTCTTCCTACAAGTTTTCAAGCGTTTTTGGAGGGACATAAGCATAAAGCTGAGTGTCTATTTTTCCTTTGTTAAAGAGCTGCCTAGCTGCTTTTGGTGTTGCTTTAAAACTATTATAATTTTGCTGACCAGGTAATGGTTCTTCCGTTGAGTCGCGAGCTAGATGTTTTTTTTTTGACGATTTATTTGAGCTATCGAATCTTCTTTAAGTAGTTGCGTACACCAGGCGTATTTAATAACTTTAGTGACAACATTCTCAATGTGTGAGGGTCTGTGTGAGGAGCTCCGCTTTTAGGCTTGCCTAAATCTATTTAATATATGCAAATGTATGTCAGAACACGATTAGGGACGCCGAATCACAGACGTTTCCTCCCCGAATTTCCACCGTAGGGGGGGGGGGGGGTGGGGTGGAAACGGATGTACACAGGCTACAACTGATCGATTTTAGTCACAACCAAATGAAAATACAGACAACTGATCGATCGGATAACAACTGATCGATTTTAGTCACAACCGAATGAAAATACAGACAACTGATCGATTGTTGTCACAACTGAATGAAAATACAGACAACTGATATCGATCATACAACAACTGATCGATTATAGTCATAACTGAATGAAAGTACGCACTACTAATCGATTATATAACAACTGATCGATTTTAGTCACAACTGAATGAAAGTACGCACTACTGATCGATCATATAACAACTGATCGATTTTAGTCACAACCGAATGAAAATACAGACAGCTGATCGATTTTAGCCACAACAGAACGAAAATACGGACAACTGATCGATCGGATAACAACTGATCGATTTTAGTCACAACTGAATGAAAATACGCACTACTGATCGATATACGCACTACTGATCGATCATATAACAACTGATCGAACAACTGAATGAAAATATGATCGATCGTACAGACCTATGATCGATTTCACACGACAAATTACCGATTGATATGCTGGCTGATCGATTTTATGCTTATATCCACGACTCCGAACAGAAAAAGTTAAAAAAATGTACAACCAATGAAAAAATTAATTTTGAAACAAACGGCGCGCCATAGAAAGGTTTTAAATATATCCCGCACTCCTGGCCCAGCTAAGTGCAACAAGAGAGCCCGCTTTTGCTTATCTGCAGCCACACCTGATGCAGTCACGAAGAGCTCGAACTCGTCTCTCCACTTTTTCCATCTTTGTGCCAGTGTTGCTGGTTCCCCGACTGCATCAAAAGGTAGAATTCCAGGGAGACCACTTAGGCTAACCGCCATCCTCGTCGCCAGATGTGGTATTCTTGATTCTTACTGAGGGAGACGCTTCACGTGCAACCTTTACTTTAATACACACATTGATAACTAAGTACAAGTTGATTGGGTAGATACATATATAATGGTAATCACGTGACTAGAGCTTAGTCCTCTGGGGATACTACAAGTAGCTTTACAAAGAACGGTCACACTGCATGGTTTGATCTACAGATGAGAAAGTTAGAACCACACTGTGTAGTAAAACAAGCAGTACCTTGACAGCACAGAACCTCTCTGTATAGCACAATAAATCGTATCACAGCACAGCACTGTTCGGGGGTAGCTACCCAAAAAAATGGTCACACCTCGTGGGTACACGTAAAGCTCTATGTCACCCTAGCATCACAATATAAGGTATAGAGCGTTTTTACATGACGTCACAGCAGCCATATTGGTGTTCCAAAACAATGAAACGGCGGCCATGTTGGTGTTCCAAACTAATCCTCTGGGAGTTGAACTCTTTTCTTATGTAAAAACTTTGTTTTGTTCCAAAAAATTTGCATGGCTGCTGGCCACGTGAGTGAAAACGCTCTATAATGAATTTTTACAATGAAGCCCATTTCGCTGTTTGTTAATGCATCCTTTGAAAACGTAAGAGTAAAAATTAGTCTGGTAGGGAAAAGCGAATTGCACGTTCGTCACGGTCATGGCATACAACCAAATGGATCTGTGCCAGGAAAAATAGTTAACTGCCCGGATATATTCTCTTAGGGACGTACCATTAGAAAAGTGATGGGGGGGGGGGTGGGGAATTTTAAGCTTGCACGAATTTTTTTTTTCGCTCACTGCTTGTGCAGGAATTTTTTTTTCAGGTGAACCCCTCTGCACGAATTTTTTTTACTACGTGTGAAAAAGTCACAATTGGACCTTCCTTCTGCATGAATTTTTTTTTACCTTCTTCTTTGCATTAATTTTTTTTGGGGCATTTTCCCTTGCATGAATTTTTTTTCCCCACCCCCTCCCCCCCATCACTTTTCTAATGGTCCATCTCTTAAGAAGCACAGGGTTATTAAAGGTGTAGTGAAAAATATAGCGAACGAAAACCCTATTTGTGAAGAATTAGCTATCACTACGGTATACTTAGAGCGATGGCAGATACTCGAGAATGGGATGTGGAAGGCTTGCTGTCTACAGTTATCATCGGATTAGCGGGAACCCATCATTAGGAGAGTTTCTCTACATTATATTCTTGATCAAGCGTTTTGTGCAGACCTAGTTATTTTGAGAAACCCCGTTTGCTCAAAATGATGGTGTTTTCCCCGCGGTTCGCCCATCAGTTGGCAAAAGCAAAAAAGCTGCCAAGTAAGCTGTGTGCAAAAAGAACTCTCCTCCATATTTCATTTTCCCGTCTTTACTTTTGCACATACACCTTTTTTTCCAGAATGGCCGCCACTTAAATATTCTTTTGTTTTTATTCAAAGAAAAAAAAGAATTTATAACAGGCGGCCATTTTGGAATAAGGCATATTTTTCATCGCACACTACAAGGAGGTTAGCGGTCTTCATATGGTTTATACTTCATGCTAGTATGCCATATAGTCTACCGCGCCCATCACAATAGTGCGGGAGACTATATGGCATACTTGCATGAAGTATAAGCCTTCCCATTATACCATATAGTCTCCCGCACCATTGTGATGGGCGTGGGAGACTATATGGGATACTGGCATGAAGTAAAAATCCTCCCATTAGCCATATAGTCTCCCGCACCATTGTGATGGGCGTGGGAGACTATATGGCATACTGGCATGAAGTAAAAATCCTCCCATTACGCCATATAGTCTCCCGCACCATTGTGATGGGCGTGGGAGACTATATGGCATACTGGCATGAAGTAAAAATCCTCCCATTACGCCATATAGTCTCCCGCACCATTGTGATGGGCGTGGGAGACTCTATGGCATACTGGCATGAAGTAGAAATCCTCCCATTACGCCATATAGTCTCCCGCATCATTGTGATGAGCGTGGGAGACTATATGGGATACTGGCATGAAGTAAAAATCCTCCCATTAGCCATATAGTCTCCCGCACCATTGTGATGGGCGTGGGAGAGTATATGGCATACTGGCATGAAGTAAAAATCCTCCCATTACGCCATATAGTCTTCCGCACCATTGTGATGGGCGTGGGAGACTATATGGCATACTGGCATGAAGTAAAAATCCTCCCATTACGCCATATAGTCTCCCGCACCATTGTGATGGGCGTGGGAGAGTATATGGCATACTGGCATGAAGTAAAAATCCTCCCATTAAGCCATATAGTCTCCCGCACCATTGTGATGGGCGCGGGAGACTATATGGCATACTGGCATGAAGTAAAAATCCTCCCATTACGCCATATAGTCTCCCGCACCATTGTGATGGGCGTGGGAGAGTATATGGCATACTGGCATGAAGTAAAAATCCTCCCATTACGCCATATAGTCTTCCGCACCATTGTGATGGGCGTGGGAGACTCTATGGCATACTGGCATGAAGTAGAAATCCTCCCATTACGCCATATAGTCTCCCGCATCATTGTGATGAGCGTGGGAGACTATATGGCATACTGGCATGAAGTACAAATCCTCCCATTACGCCACATAGTCTCCCGCACCGTAGGGATGGGTGCGGGAGACTATATGACACACTGGCATGAAGTGTATTCCCTTCATATACGTGAATTGGTTTTCAAAACATGTGTTTGTAATAAATCAGCCCCAATTTGACAAACCCTTTGCAATACTTTGAAGCAGTATCGCGAAACTATAGATGCTGTTATGGGACGAAGTGCCGATGACATTGTTTTTCTAAAAGATGTAAACTAGATTTGTCCAAACGCCCGATTTAAGATGTAAAATATGGAAGAGAAACGCTCTTAGTGCTAGGCTACTGGTTAAATTTCGAACTTCTAGCACACTTGGGTGTTCGGGTTATCGTTGGGAGTATGGTCAGAAGAGGGCCACGTGTTAGAAGTAGCCTCTCCTACGTGTTCAATTTGGATTGCAAGATTTTCATATGAGACGTCTAATAATAGTAATAATAATAATAATAATTATAATATAAGGACATTAATAAAAATATATTGTTATATAGCTAGCGTTTTTTCCTGCTACATTGAGCCCATTCATTGGCCAGTTCATGGTCACGTGACATCTAACAATGATGCCATGAGAGGGCAACATTGCAAAAAATATGACGTCAAACGGAAAACAGTTCACTGCTAAACGCAAAATGTTAACCGCTGTTGCACGTGATCAGAGTGATTTTGTTTTGCTATATTACAAATCACGAATCTCAATTTTTCCCTCGACTTTCGTCTCAGGAAACATTGAGACTCTCAGGTATGAAGTTGACTGTACATGTTACCCTCGGGACCAGTTAAGAGTCATGATAATAATAATAGTAATAATAAAATAATAATAATAACAATAATAATAATGATAATACAAACTTATACTGCGCTGATATTAATTGCGTTACCGTGTTTTATTCTCCTTTACTTTAGGGACGGACCATTAGAAAAGTGATGGGGGGGGGGGGGGAGAAGGTGGGGAATTTTCAGCTTGCACGAATTTTTTTTTTCGCTCACTGCTTGTGCAGGAATTTTTTTTTTTCAGGTGAACCCCTCTGCACGAATTTTTTTACTACGTGTGAAAAAGTCACAATTGGACCTTCCTTCTGCATGAATTTTTTTTTTGCCTTCTTCTTTGCATGGATTTTTTTTCTTGGCATTTTCCCTTGCATGAATTTTTTTTTGGTTTTTTCCCCAGCCCCCCTCCCATCACTTTTCTAATGGTCCATCCCTTAATTCTTGTTATTTGTTTACTAGTCAATAATTATATATTCAATTTGATGACATGCTTGTTTAATAGTAACCATATGCATCCCGCGCATTTGAATCATCAGAAAATAAGCATTACACGCTCTTTACATTATTGTTAGTTTAAGCCAATGAGACAAAACTTCCGAAGCACCTTCGCAAAAAAGTGCACTCTGGTCGAGTATCATATGCGATATTTAATCCCAAGGAAAAATTTCAAAGAACCACTGCACTATAAAAGCGGTCCACGCTCTCTAAAGATGTGGAATTCGCATGCATGTTTTTTTTTTATTCGCCGAAAACGGTTGAGAAATGTGCGAAAATGAGTAGCAGGCACCACATTACGCAGTGAATTCTTTAAATCCCCTATGTCGATAGTGCCGCGACTGGCTTTGACCGTTAACTTTTGACCAGAATAGAATTTTCAATCAGTAGAGTTGAAAGATAAAAATTAGTGAAGAACTTGACATGGAAATCAAATCGTCGAAAAAATTCATTAGTTTCTCCTATTACCAATTTTGTATGTTTTTGTATCTCATGTATACAAATTACTACCTACTGGTATAGATCCAGCAAGGATATTGGCACTCACTGGACTGTGCAAGAAGTGGGTCTCAATGGGGTGATGACTTTTACGGCTAACGGTTAATATTTTTGACTGTTTTACGGCTAACGGCTAAAATTTTTCAATATTTACGCCTAACGGCTAACCCCATTGAGACTCTCCAAGACGTTCACACAAATATACTTCAAATCGACTTACACTACGTAAAAATGAAGGCTAGACTGCAAAATGCCCTGGATGCGTGTATTCATTGGCAGCGGTTCATAATGAAATATTTTTCACTCCCTCGCTTCGAACACCGGACTATTCTGCAATTGCTCCAAACTGAATGTGAACTGATATGAAAATTACTTTGCAACAGATTAAATTACGTACATGATTGCTATGATCTTTCACTTGTTACAATAAAGCAATAATCATTTTTTGCTTTCGTCTCTGGCACTGAGAGCTTCACCATTTGACGTAGAACTTCAGCAGACTAAAACTGGCTCTTTATCATTTCCTTGCGCCACTTTATTCGCCTGTTTTGGAACCAAACACGAACCTGAGTTTCGCTCAGCTCCAGCTCCTCTGCGAGCTGATGTCGCTGATTACCCGTGATGTATTGCCGGCGCTGAAACTCTCGCTCCATTCTCTCCAGTTGGAGCATGGTGAACATTGTGCGCGGTCGCTTGTGCCTCAAGGAAGGGCAGACAAAATTCCTTCCCTCCTCTGGAGAAAATTCTGTAGGTTCAATGCCTGTCGAGAAAGGCTTTTAATGTTAGTGTCAGTGTACCGGTCACGGTATTCTGACTTATTTATCTGCCAAAGTATTTATTATTTCTCTCAGTTAGTATGCGCGCTTTGATTGGTCAATTTAGCGGGCCGTACTTCACTGTACGGCCCGCTAAATTCAAAAGTTTGCTTTGAGATATAATAAATATCTTACAAACCTTGTTTTCTCGGTCCGTACTGTAAGTTACGGATCTTCGTTTTATCCGCTTGGATCTAAGGCCCGCGCGCTTCAATTCGCGCTATAGGTCCATAAATCAGAGCGGAAAACTCGTTCCGTAACTTACAGTACGGAACTCGAACTCGGTTAGTAAGAGGTATTTACACCACATAGTCTCCTCCGCAGCCAAGCGTTATCTGGCTGTCACGTGACGCCTCTGCTCATTATGATGGGAGGGAGTGCTTCGTGTTGGGTTAATAAATGGTCCCTTAGAATTTTCAAGTGCTCGCAAAGTTGTACCTTTGCTGAGTGCTCGCTTGCTCATCACAGTAGCAAAATTTTTGCAATTGCTCGCATGTTGACGTGCGTGTCAGGATTGCTCGATTGGTCAAAATTTGTAAATCCTTAGCGCTTTGCGACAAAATTAATGTAGTTTTACAGCTTCAAAGTACTTGGTACGCTCTAATTATAAATTAAAACGGCGTTTCATATTGTACATTTTAATATTTCAAAGTAAAGATTTCCATGTGAGAATGCGGCTAGAGGAAATTAAGAATTGAAAATATAAGAAGTTATCGCTGCTAGCGAATTGTACTGTCTAAAATGCTCTTTGCTCGCATGGTCAATTTTTATCACTGCTTGCGCTCGCAAAGAGAAAAAAAAATTGCAGTACTAGCACGCTCGCCAATTCTCGCAAAGACCATTCGTCACCCCTATTATACACCACCAGAAGCCCTGGGCAGGCAGCATCAACTAGGTAGTACTTTCTGAGATCTTTGTTATTATTGTTTTTATCATTACTATTACTGTCATTACTACTATCATGACTTTTTTCTTTTTATTATTATCATAATGCTTTTTTACCAATTTGTTACTTTTACATCTAAATCGTATGCGTCGTTCCAGAATATTAAATCTTTCCTTTCTGAATTTGTTTTTTAACTGGTAGAAAAGTGTAAAATTGAAAGCAGTGTAGATAGCGATTGAGACCTTAGCTTTCAATGTTTTTTTTGGACCTTGCCGCGACGGAGTGCGAAAAGTAGTGAAAATACAGATAATAATGAAATTATTTATTGAGGTAGACAGACACGATCAGAAAGAAAGCGTCATAGTTGCAATTCAAGCCTTCACAAACGGAAGGGTTTTGGGATTCCATTTTTCATCACTTTGACATTCATAATGTGGAAACCCGGCCAGAGCTCATCTGCCAGCTGTGCCATGCTGATGAGGCCTAACAAGGCCGAAACAGCTGTCCATGGCTGCTGGCGTTTGAGCTCAATTTTTTCATCTTTTTTTTTGGTAGCAACAGGGTTTAATCCCTTCTACCACTGTCGCCTTAGTGCGCATATGTGTGGCTTCACAAACGGGTCGAAATGTCGACAAATAACAGGACGTTTTGCTTTTGTTCTAAGTATTGCTGGATGCATTCAGTGCCTCACAGTTTTTGTGTAGTTGTCATGTTCAACTAAACACTACGCTTTGAGATTAAATTATACTTCCTTTGATCAGTTATGTTAGAATTCAAATTCCTTCTTTAAGTTGAGCACTTAAGTAAGAAACTAGAAGGGGAACATGGCATACTGAATATAGATTTGAGCTTCAATTTCCATACCTCAGACAAAACCATGGAAGATGACCACTCAACATCAAACATTTCGCAGTTAGTTAATTGAATATTGTGTTTTGACTGACGCGTACATTTTTTCTGAACGTCAGTAGCTTTCTGCACTCCACCGGTGAAGAGTAAATCTGAGCTTTCGCAGCACGCTTTTCGATTTTAAACTAACGCTTGCTAGAGAATCGGACCAGACCCTTTTTAATCTTGACCGAATAAGCGGAGGCCAAGATCTCGCTGAAAAGGAAGCGGGTTTACGATGCCGCGGGGGATATTTAACAGAATAACAATTAATTAAATAAACGTTGCCCAAAAAGGAAAGAATCGTTTACGGCTTCAAACTGAGTTACATCAAAACTATGTCAGCAAAAATATGTTCAGATTAAATTCGTTCGTGTCATCCGATGGTCCACTATACTGAAATATTCAACTGCAGCCAAGAAACTATGGTCACCTCAAAGAATTCTAATATCGACGGCAATTCAACGGTGTTTCTCTCGCCGCTCAGCTAGTTATTAATGTATAGGCCTGTCAGTTACATGTGCATGAAAACTAAGAAACACGTCACCCGCTTTATTTGAGGTGACTTTTGCCGATAATAAAATAAATCGATCGTAACTGGGGCATAGCTAGGATTTTTAAAACGGGGGATCACAGTTTGGCCATGTCAACATCCACGCCGTGTTTTACCAAATGTAACTATCTAGCACTGGAAAAGATTTATTGCATATTGATTCTTCGGATTCGCGTGTTTTCGCCACCTGAATTCTTGGGACACAAAACAATTATCTCACAAGGGGGGGAGGGGGGGGGAGGGGGGAGGGGACAAAGGGGGTGCATAATTAAGCGTATTTGTTAACACAAATAAAAACAATTAACTAGAATGGACAAATACAAAACCCTTGTTTTCTGACCGCTTCCTTAGAGAAAACGCATTGTGGATTAAAAGGGACTGTAAAGAGAGATAATTCGCTATATTTTACGCCAAAAAAGAATTCATATTTCTTTTTTGTCATTGAGCTGTCAATGCAGAACGGATACCTGAGTGGTCTCGGATGTCTTTTGCAAAGGAAAAGACCAAACCATCAGGTTTTTAAAGGCACAATTATATTTTGGGCGTTCAAACTTTACCTGTATGAAAATTTCCTTTCTGTCACCTAGTCTAAGGCTTTTTTGGAAAGTGTAGTTTTGTCCACTTAGTATACAAAACACGTTATCTCGGATTCTTGATATCGTGGTTGCCGGAGAATATTGCATGTGATTAGGGAGTCGTGAAAACATGTTTTTAAGTGAATGATTTGATACATCTATTGTGGCTCGGGAGCTGTTATCCTCCTTAGCACCTTGGGACGCACAAGGAGCCATTGAAACTGTTCTAATCTTGTTCGCCTAATGTTTTCCGGAGGCAATTATCATGAAGCTAGTAATACTATAGTATTAGCTCTACTGCAACATAGCACCTTTAATTTGCGTTCAAAGTGAGTTACCTTCTTCATGCTGGGCCTGACTGCTGTTTGCGTTGGCTTCTGCTTGCACGCGCACCTGAAACATTGCAGTAGAAAGGTGTTTCCTCTCCCTACGTCTTTTCTCCTCGAACTCTCGTAGTTTTTCAGAGACAGATTTTTTCTGTCGCGGCGTGGGAGGTAGGATTTCCTGTTGGCTCCGTTCTTTATTGGTGTCGCAAAGTAGCGCGTCTATCGAAAAAGACGACGTGAATGGTTGTCTGGGTAGGCGTTCATGAAACGCCACAACGCTATTGTACGGGCGTCTATAGTTAGGCGTTGGTTGAAAATAGCAGGTGAAAAAGTTGTGATAGTGATCTGCGAAGTATCTCTGCATACTTTCTAACTAATGAAAGAATCTCCGCAAAGTAGCTGGTAAAAAGGCTAGCAGATGGCTTAGTAAGTGATGATTCATAACAATTTAGATGCCTATTTATTACATCATGACCGGAATAAATTACTCTCAATTCTCACAAATTATTAAATTTCTGTTCAATTCGTTTTTCGATTCGTTATCTATTCTTTTCAATGGCACTTCCTAGTGCGCATTTGAAAGAATTTCGTAGGAGAGTAGTACGAAGAAAATGACTTCTTTGCTACACTTTGATTAAGAAGTCGAATTAACGATGGCCAAAAATGTTCATTGTATTACTGGCAGTTGACGTGCTTTTAACACGCTTGGGAAGGCATACCTTAAGTAATTTCAGAGATAAATTTATCGATGTAGCGATCCGGTTTCCTATATATACCCCTCAAATCTGTTTCCGAGGAAACAGACAAAGGCGGGACAAGGCATTTGTTTTACGTTTTTTCTACCTATGTCAATTTTTCTTACTTTATACTCTTTTTGTAGCAATTGGGCCTGAACTTAGGAATTGCAAAACAACAACAACAAAAGAAATACTCAAACTGATCTTTTTGCGTAATTAATTCTGAAAATAAACGAGAGTAACAGACTAAAAGTACTCAACGAATAAAACACGTTGCTGCCACGTGTTGTGATTCCAGATGTGATCGTTTTAGATCAAGGGAAGTCTGAGTCAATTTCTGGGAAACTCATCTTTAAAAATATTGCATTCAGCCTCCAAAGATTTCTGGAGAAGCCAGAATAGTTTAAAACTCTACCTACTATTTTCAACGTCTTGAATCCTATATTCGGGGAACTTTTTTTTGTAACCCTATCAAACTCTGAGAATTAGAAGGGAGAACCAAGTATTATTTAAATATCCATTCTGTCCGGCAAATTAGCAATTTCTGGCAGATAAGTCAAATCGGCCTTTCTCGTTTGAGCAAATGAAAATGACGAACGAGCTGTGTAAGAAGAACTAATGCAAATTGTATTATCCGCTTCCAAGACCATTGTTCTCCCACAGCAAAATGATCTGACATCTAAAATGGAAATATATTTAAAACACAAATGGAGCATTGACAATTGAGAGCACAGCATACGAAGAGGGTAAAAAACATTTAGTTGACCACGTGCAGTGAACAAAGAAATGCCAAGGTAACAAGAAACGCAAAAAATATCAAACACCAAATGAAGACTGAAATAACGATGAATAAACAAAGATTATCATTTGGCATCATGTTCTGTTCTAAGTTCTTACTCTTATGGTGATAGTGATCATGAAAATTACTGTACTGTGGCAATCTTTGCTAAAGTACAGTGTTCACGGTGGGAAATTTCTACCCCTTAATCAGCCAAAAGAATGTCCACTTGATCCCAGTCTTTTAAAGAGACAATTGAGCTCGGCCGATATTGATTCATTCGATCCACAGCTGGTATTGTAGTTTTATTGGCCCATAGAAGCCTGGCAGCTAGTTTGTCTGTTTTGCACCAAAGACAAATCGTTTCTTCGCATCGTGAGCTTTCTTCTCGTACCAAATTTGCTATATTTTCACTTTTTTTTCGCATTTTTGCTCCGGAGCAAAGTTGGCATAGACATCGGAAGAGCAATCATCGATCTGAAGTGTGAGTACCTTGTTTTATTTCTTATTTTTTTGCCTTCGTGTAGGATTTATGAACAAATTAAAACCATAGAACCACACTTTTGACTCTACTAAATATTTTTGGAACCTCGGGAACATTGATTGTTATTTATTTAATATTGAAAATTTGTCACAAAATTGGTGAATTTTTAGGTGGCGTTGAGTGCTGCTGTGGCTGATGGGGAGCAAGAAGCGAAGGGCTCCGCGAAGAACGACCAAAACTACAGAAAAACTGCGATTTCCCATAGGCGATCTCGCTCAAAGGAGGTCTGAATTAAAAGAAGAATTTTTAAGAAAATCAAAGCAATTAAATGCTTTGAGGAAGAATTCGAGCCGAATTAATTAGCAAGTAAGTAATATTGTCCTGACAATCATGGACTGGTCATGGAAATCATGCATGCATTCAATTCAAGACTTTGTTTTCTATTGTGTGAATCTGGCTATTACTCTTTTATGATTACTTTTTTTGTTTCATGGGTTTATAAAAACCACTCTAATTGCTTCATTGCTGTTCTATTGTGTACATATAAAAATGTACAGTAAAAATTGCATTTAAATCCATGAAACAGTAGTACTACTTTAATTAGCTAGGACAGCTGAATGGCACAAATTAAGCAGAAGGAGAAAATTAATAAGTTTGTTTTCTTGTTGTTTTTATTTTGAACTAGTTATGTTACACACTTTTAGTGTTTGCTTTCTAACTTTATTTTTTAACTTTATATTTATTCATTTGAAAATACCCACTTAAAGTATATATCTATCTATCAATACTCAAAAGCTCTGCGTACAAATATGCTAAGAAGAGCCAAAAAGTAATTTTGAGATAGACTTGTTCTATTCACATTAAACTGTAAAAGAAATATGACTGACTGTAGTAAAAACAGTGCAGTACTATCACCAATACTTTTTTACAGTTCAAATAAATTGACTTTGTTTCTCTAAAAAAGGAAAACTGATTGATAACTGATTTTAACTATTTATAACCAATCTATAACAGTTGTTATGCCTTTGATGTTGTGCCTTTTCAAATACTGTCTATTGACAGGGAAATCATAACAATGAATAATGCAAAACTATTTTATGTTTGTATGTCTTAAATGCATCTTTAATTACTCAATATATACCAATTATGAGATTATAAAAAAAATATCTATGTATTTGACTTTAATTGTATGTCAAGTTTTAATGGAATAAAAGTTATTTGTATTTGACTCATTCCTTGTGTTTATATTTATATAAAATGGTTAAGTGCTTCCTCTAAACCAGTGAACGTATAATTACACAGCAAATAGCACTAAATTATGCTAGAGTAGAAGCACTAAATCTGTGAAACAAATATTACTAGTTATAATAAATAGTGTTGATGAGACAATAGAGAACAAACAAATTAGCATTATTTATCACC
Organism: Ricordea florida; assembly: GCA_949710005.1. Classification (NCBI taxonomy): domain Eukaryota; kingdom Metazoa; phylum Cnidaria; class Anthozoa; order Corallimorpharia; family Ricordeidae; genus Ricordea; species Ricordea florida. Next base: position 4,876,369 of record OX453287.1, on the reverse strand, counting down.
TACCTTGTACTATGTTTGTTTCAGGAATTAAGTGTATTTACTCTACACTGTTTAGCAAGCTGTATCTTTAGTAATATTTATTTCATGAATTTAGCATGAGCACCTTATAACAAAACAAATAAATGTATTAGGGCGCACACACTTAATCCGTGAAATATATACAGTACAAAATAGGTGTTAAATTATGCTAATTTCTTTGTTTCCTATTGTCTAATCAACACTATTTAGTAGTAGCTAGTATTATTTGTTTCACAGATAAAGTGAGTGCACTCTACTATAAGTTACCTACAACATCGTAGACAATAGGAACCAAAATGTTTTCTTTGTATCAACAAGTACAAGTTATTGTTCATGGTTTAAATGTGTACTCTTTAACTCATGGAAATGAGTACAACTTACAGAAGTACCGATGTGTGTATTGGGAAGTTGTGCATATTGCAAACACTATAACAAAAATCAAATTGTAAAATTTCCTAATCAAAATCGTATGTCATTCCAAACTGCTTCTCCTCATTTACAATAGCCTCAATTCTCTTCTTATTCTTGAACTTCTTCTTGAGAAACTCATCATCTGAATAAGAGGTGCCCATAATCTTATTAAAAAGACTTTTTACCGGCCCTGGCAAAAGAAGTAAACGCCAAGACAGCCTTCTTGTGTTTCTTTTGGTCTCGCCGGTGAATAAGCCGTAGTTTGTGGTTGACGTAAGTGTCCGTATAATTTGGAATAATTCTGTAGGCAATTCCACCTATAAAAACTTTCCAAGGACTTCTTGGAGCACACCTAAACGATAATCTTCTCATAAACTGCTTGTACCATCTCTCTGCTTTGCGTTAAATCATGGGGTAGTACTGGCCAACGCGATGCCTATGTTTTGACCTCGATGGTCCGAAATGGCTCTGTAATTGGCTCCACAAGATTTTTAAGGTCTTCAAAAGCCTTCTCCACTTTTCCTTTATCTAAATTGTCCAGAGACAATAGTTCAGACCGGCCTACAGTAAGTGCACCGAGGATAATATTCGGAATGATTTCCGCTCAGGTCCCTACTTCATTACGCATGTTGTAGCCGAGCAAGAAATGTTTGCACGCGAACTTCCCAAGACAATTCAAGTACAGCATGCATAATGAAGTAGCCTCACAACAGCAGCCATTTTTAATTTGTTCGAATCAGGAAGGTTAATACTTCATTCGTACACATATTCAGTGCCCAAACACACATGGCCTTTCAAGTGTCACACTCATGAAGTATTGTGTCGGGTGTTACGGCTGACCAACATATTGTGCACTCAACTTGGCCACATTTGGCAGTAAAATTTCCCAGCGTGGTTGTTCTAGCTTTTTCACCTCGGTTGCGTATAAGCCATGCCGGTGACCATTCGATCTTTGAAAAGCTTCTTAACAGTGCTTTACTTTGGTACTGTTTTGTTTGTTTTACTCTACAGTGTGGTTCTACTTTTTCAGCTATGGATCAAACCATGCTTTGTGATCATCCTTTTGAACGCTACTAAACAATACGGTACTGTGGTACAGTTTGTTGTACTATACAGTGTGGTTCTAACTTTTACTAACTTTTTTAAGCCGAACAGACCAAACCTCCTTATTTTGTTGTTCGAAGAGGGCTTGTTTAATTTGTTGCTTCAGACGATAGGGTGCTCAAACTCTACTCCGATGCGTGCTCTGCCTTTCCTGTTATCTGCTAAGTATGTCGTCTACTTGTTGGATTTTCAACGTTAGCGTTGTCGTCATGCCGTAAGCATGGCCGAGGTATGTGCCACTATGAAGGGTATCGTTTTCAAGCAGTTTACTCTAGCATAGGATATATAAATCAGAGCGTTTGGTTCTAGAATAGGGTATCATTTTTCACCGACCAGTTGGTTGAAGATTTAAAAAAAAAACTGAACAATTATAAATAAATCTTTTTTTGAGAGAGAAACGATTGTGGTTTAAGGTTTTGTTTTGGCTAGACTGTGCTAATGACCTCAGTTTCTGGAAAACAGCTACCCTAGGATAGGAGTGATTTGGGGGGTTTACCCTAGTAACATACCAACCCAAAAATTCCTCAAGTACCCCCCCCCCCCGGAATTACACTTATTTTTTACTTGAACCATGCCTTCGGCTCATTAAAACGTAGCATTCCACGGAAACGGCTGTGTTGGTGCACAAGTTCTTATCAGTTGTTATATGCTCAATTTGTTGATCGAACACTTGAATACTCTCTCCGTCTAGGATGTTCTTGCCGAACGTGATCTGTAAAGGGTTAGCCATTCTAGTCTTCTCGGATAAGGACAAAAAACAGTTGTGCGACGTTAAAGATCCTATACACTGTTCGAAAAAAGAGTACTAAGGTAGATCCCGGTGTTGTGGTCGACCGTTGAATAAGTTGATTTTATCAGGGCCACAAGTTAATTAGCCTATGGCTATTACGTGCTACCCTGTATAAATAAAGTATTTATTATTTAACAATTATTCACCGGTAATCACCGAGCCTGAGGCGAATAATTTTTTTAGTATAAATATGCAGGTGATTATTTTAAAAAAAGAAAAGAAAAAACATTGTACAACCCGAAAAAATTTTATTTCATCAAAAGCGCGCGAGCGACTGACAGCCATTTTGTTCGTGGGCGTGATTATCGGTTGGGAATCCGAGATAGCGAACCAATCAGAGCGCGCGATTTTGTATAATCACCTAAGTTTTTATAATAGATTATACTTAACTTTTTTATTTACACTTTGCCTTCATGCTCCAAGAACGGAAATCATCCCTGTCGTTGTCCTCTAATTAAAAATCTGAAAGCCCGGAAGAATTAAAGTAAAATGTGTAGAAACGAACCCCGCTATAAAGAACAATTTCTTCCGTGCTACGGGACTTCCTTACAGCGGATTCCACTGTAGGTTAACATCGAAACTCGATGCACTATTTGCTACCTTGACATTAATATCAATTGATGAATTTCACACTATACAGCTAAATGAGTATCCCGAATTCATCAATTTAGTTCATAATATGTTAATAAAACTTTTATGATTATTTTCATTAGTGTTTTTTACCTTTTTAAATTCCCTGTAAGTTCACTAGACTCAAGTAAAATGAGCTCTGTCAAAAATTGACATTAAAAAGCATAACAATAAACTAATAACAATAACAATGATGATTATTATCATTATTATTTTTATTTATATCATTATTATTATCATAATACTAAGGCTAATGCTTACACTTTTGATATAAAGGATAGTAGTATTAATGATAAAATTACAGATAATTGTACGAGGAGAGTATATTCAAAATATTTGACTGCTGATTGGGAAATAGAAAATAGCTTTAATTTAAAACCAAAAATCTCTTGCTCTTATTACTGATATTTTAGTTATCTTTCTTTGAATGAAATTCGTCCGAGAGCAAAGTTATAAACTAAGTCACACGTTTAATGGGAACAACACTGTATACATTGAAATACATCTTATTTAGTTTTCAGCACATAGTATAACTAAGGGACGGACCATTAGAAAAGTGATGGGGGTGGGGAAAAAACCCCCCAAAAAAATCATGCAAGGGAAAATGCCAAGAAAAAAATTCATGCAAAGAAGGTAAAAAAAAAATTCATGCAGAAGGAAGGTCCAATTGTGACTTTTTCACACGTAGTAAAAAAAATTCGTGCAGAGGGGTTCACCTGAAAAAAAATTCCTGCACAAGCAGTGAGCGAAAAAAAAAATTCGTGCAAGCTGAAAATTCCCCACCCCCCCCCCCATCACTTTTCTAATGGTCCGTCCCTATAAAGTAAGTAATGGTAATAGGACTGAGTGGAGTCCCATTCGGTCTGTAATTATACTCGTGATAAACAAATCGAACCCCCGCGCAAGAAGGAGCCAAATGCAAATTATGAAAGAAAATATCGTCATTGTTCAAGGAAGAAAAATTCTGCATTTTGAAGAAGGCCTCAATTTAGGAGTTTGTACACTGTTTCCATGGTTGATTGAAACCAAAGTTGTGATTGGTTGATTTAAACTATAACTTGAATGTGACTGGCTAATTGAACTGTCCGATTACTAACTGACCAATAACAAACTGTCTAATAATAATGAGCATGACTGAGCTGCACCCTGATTGATTGACTAGTTATTACGCATAAGGGCGTGAAATTCTCCGCGAAAACTATTTCTCTAAATAACTTTTCATCAAAAAAGGGTTGACTCCAAGGGCTTGTATGGAAGATGGAGGCACCTAGTAACCGGCTCCTGACCAATCGTAGGAATAATGTTTTCTTTTTTCAAACTTTTAGGTCGGTATCTCCGGAGAGGGGCTAGGAATTGGGGAAGTGTTTCCATCGCTAGCGTAATTCACAGTGCATGAAAGTATACTGTCTGCCATGTTGTCCTGCGGACCACCTCTGAACAAATCTTTCTTTGTCATGAAGCTTGACGGATTTTTTAAACAGCTGTGAACATAAAAGATATTCGATTGAGAAGCAAAACCATTAAATACAATAAAACCAAGGTTTAAAGCACAGAATTCGCGATTTTAGCAATAAACAATTCGTAGCGCGATAAACTACTTTCTATAATCCGATTTCTTGTACTTAGATGGTAATATTCTATGATTTACACGGAGGTAAGGGTAGGAAACAAATTGTTTGTGAAACAAACAGTATCACAGCATAGTATTGTTCGGCAGCTTTCATAAGAACTCAGCAGCTTTCAAAAGAATGGCCACACTGCATGGTCTGATCTATAGATTAAAAGTTATAACCACACTGTATAGTAAAACAAACAGTAACCACAGTACAGCACTGTTCAGTAGCTTTACAAAGAATTGTCACACTGCATGGTTTCATCCACAGATGAAAAAGATAGAACCACACTGTATAGTAAAACACACAGGAGCACAGTACAGGACGTACTGTTCATTAGCTTTACAAAGAATTGTCACACTGCATGGTTTGATACACGGATAAAAACGTTAGAGGCACACTGTATAATAAAACAAACAGTACCCACAGTACAGTACTGTTCAGTAGCTTTACAAAGAATGGTTTGATCCACAGATGAAAAAGATAGAACCACATTGTATAGTAAAACAAAACCACAGTACAGTACTGTTCAGTAGCTTTACAAAGAATGGTCACATTGCATGGTTTGATCCACAGATGAAAAAGTTAGAACCACACTGTAAAGTAAAACAAATAGTACCCATACAGTACAGTACTGTTAAGTAACTCTCCAAAGGTATGGTCACACTGTTTGCATGGTTCGATCCACGGATAAAAAAGCCTACACCACATTGATTATAAAAGCCCTTTTTTAAACTCACACTTGCTGACACCGATGACTAAAAACACCTACCCCTCCCCTAACCTAACATCAATACACACGTTTTAACTTATTATAAAATGTTAGGTTAGGGGAGGAGTAGGTGCACAGTTGCCCAGATATTGACATTGATTCAAACGTTTGTTTTAGGGATGCCTTACTTTAGAGACGAATACAAAATACTTACAAGATTAGCAGTAATGGGATCACTAACAGCAACGCTCCAAGTAAAAACACAAAACCGGAGAAGTCAAACTTCAAAGAACGAGGATACATGGAGTTGAAAATAAACGCTCCAATGAACTGGCATAACGTCTCCAGCGAGGCAGTCGCTGAGAACAGCGCTCCTTAAAAGAACAAACACACATAACCACAATAGGCTCTTTGCAGCAAACTTGTCACATGACTGATAACTGGGGCATACAATTCATGGTAGGCCACCATTTAGTCACCAAACATAGTGTTTACAGGGGTATACAAGGGTTTACAAAGGTATATCCTTGTAAACCCTTGTATACCCCTGTAAACTGACTATATGGTGGCCTACCATGAATTATATGCCATAATTGGTGAACTTAAAGCTCGGACTTTATAAATTCTAGAAATGGAAAAATCGTGTTTGTCTTGGCCAGAATACAAATACCTCTCAAGGTAAAGATTTAATGACCATTTCAACACTCGAAATTTTCCATATTTTTGTTTACGAACGAAAAGCTTTTGCAACCCGGTGTAATTGTTCCTACTTAAGTGCCCAAACAGAGATCAGATTCCTATTTTTACTATGGGTCGGATAAGTGAGAATAAATGTGCAAGGGTAGAAACTTTCAGACTGAAATGTATTTTGAAGGTGGAATTTTATAGCAGTTTGAAAACTTAGAAAAATACAATGATTTGTATGAAAATCATCGAAGCGTGACTGGCTAAGCGTCCTTTTCCCATACAAAGCCATATAAATTCTTTCAACTGTAACAACACCAGTTTAAACAGTATACCAACGAAAATTGGCATGATAGCATATTTGAGCTGCTCTTTTTATTTCTGTCAAAATAATTTCACGAAATTAGCAGTATCATCACATTTTTGAAAAAAAGGTCACGTGTCCTTAGTGGGTGCTATATACTTCCTAAGGGACGGACCATTAGAAAAGTGATAGGGGGAAGGGTGGTGGGGAAAAAAAAAACAAAAAAAATTCATGCAAGGGAAAATGCCAAGAAAAAAAAATTCATGCAAAGAAGAAGGTAAAAAAATTCATGCAGAAGGAAGGTCCAATTGTGACTTTTTCACAAGTAGTAAAAAAAAATTCGTGCACAAGCAGTGAGCGAAAAAAAAATTCGTGCAAGCTGAAAATTCCCCACCCCCGTCCCCCCCCCCCACCATCACTTTTCTAATGGTCCGTCCCTAAGTTGACGCAACATAACAAATCACGCGAGTACAACTCTTTACGCTAAGGACATTGTGGTACTCCAACCTGAAGATTGAACTACTGTTCACTTGGTGCAATATTTAACAACAATTGAAAAGCAACATTTCAGGCAAGTTTGTAAAGCGAGCAAACAGGCAACTTGACTCAATTGTAATGGCACCACTGTTCTTGAAGAATAAAGGAGCAAACATAGTCGCTTCCAAGGACGTAGCCAGGATTTTTCCAGAGGTACGCACAATTTTCCAAATCCCCCCACCCCTACCCCCAAGTCCCAAATCGACTTGATTAAAGGCGAGGTTACGTTGTAAGTGTCGCGTTTTTACTGTATATGAAATGACAACTAAGTCGTAAATTTTTTTGCCGCCTTTTCGATTCACTGACTGACTATTTCTTATTTACTTTCGACTTTTTTAGGTGCGCACGCGCGTACTGTGCGTACAGGTAGCTACGCCCATTGCTTCTGTAAGTGAAGTGAAGTTCAACCAGCATTGAGCTTCGAGTGCTTTTCCTTGGTATGATCCGAATCTGGATGATGCCAAAGAAACGCATCCTTAGCAAAGAATAGACGGTTTTACGTCAACTGTGTCAGGTACTTACCCTGTTCATCAGCTCCAACAGTTCTGGACATCATACCCCGAAAAATGGGTGAAATGGTTCCCGAAAAGATGCCAACCACTGGCACTGAAGGCAAAAAAGATAAACAGAGTATCGTTAAAACCGTCTTGTTTGTTTTACAATACTGTTTCACAAGACGGATTTTTTTTTTACTTCGTCCATATTTAGTGGATCGGACCAGTACTGTTACGTGGTTAAGATGGGTTACACATGCAACCAAACAACATATGTTCAGTTCCTGTGACACCGGAGAAATAGGACTGTGGTCAATCTAATTTTCCTTGAAAGACAAATTCAAAAAAGAATCCACTCTGGACAAGGATTCATCGACTCCTCTGATGCACCATGATATAAATTGCGTACGCATAATTAGCACAAGATAGTCCGCTGTTCACGAGAACAGCTTAGCAAATCCTTTTTCGGATTTCCCAATCGAACGACAAAAAGGGAAATCCAAAAAATCAGGATTTGGATTTCTTAATTGAAATCCACCCTGAGGACGGATTTCTCGGAGGTGAAATCCGTTTTCGGATTTCGCGTTCGATTGGGAAATCCGGATTTAGATTTGGAAAATCTAAATCCGGATTTCCCAATCGAACGCACCCTAGATGATAAGGAAAAAAAGTACTTACCCATGAATACCAGCCATTCTGTCTTGGAGAATCCAAACACAACCAGCGAGGCAGCTAAGGATATGAGGCCCAATCTGGCAATGTTAATCTCCTTAAGACATCGCCCCAAAAACTTGACTCCCAGAACTGCACCAATTCCCTGAGAACAGTACCTAAAAGCAGAGTAGTACCCAACCTTATCCGGCGAAAAGCATAGCGGACTGTGAAGGAGATACAGAACGGTCACGCCGCCGACTCCAAGAACCGCCAACGTAACTACAGCAGCGGAAAGCGTAAAAATGACAAGATTTCTCCTTGAGCCATTTCGCGGGTTCTTATACACATGCCACACCCTCTTGATCGTTACTAAGCTACACAGCTGACGGACTGACTTGTTCTCAGTGACCGCCATGGATTCAGGCACGAAGAAAAGCACGTACAAAACAGACGCCAGGAGACAAAAGAAAATGAACCAATATGGAGCGACAAAGCCGAGATGTCTGATCCACAATCCACTTGTCAGTTGGCTGATCATGCCACCCATGAAAACAAGAAGTTCTAAAATGGCTGGAAAAATAAGACAAAACAAAAAAAAGAGATGTTGGCTGTTTTGGCGAAGAATTAAAATAATTATTCTGACTGGCTCATCCAGAAACAGACTTACAGTTGAGTGCTATCAGGTGATTATAGAGATTGTCACGTTCTGATTGGTCGAGAAGTATGTCACATGTTGCTATAATCTGCCCGCGCGGTGTCTAGGGAAGGCGCTAAATTTAAAAATGGCGACCTCGAGGCTCCATTCACTAAAGTTGATCTTGAATTTGACTTAACACTCTTCACAGGTAAGGTATCATTTTTTTTTTTGGCCAACAAAACCAAGCGTCAGACTCTGATACTGAACTGGTTGCTTATCCCGATACGAACAATCCAGACTAATAATATGCTGTCTTCCTGGAAAGTGTATTTGCAGAGTGGTTTCAACAGCAAAACGAACTTGCAACAGAATTCAAAAGCATGTAAGTAAACGTAAAGAACAAATGTTTGTCGCAGTGTTAATTGCGTCTCCCTTAGGAGAAAAAGCGGCAGGTTGACAAGGAAACTAGTTTGTCGTTTCAAGCGGTTCCGCATTCAACGAAGGTCAGACTCCGTGTATTTGTCTCTTCTTAGACGCGGAACAAGTTGAAAGCAAACAAAGATAAGACAATTTAAGCTTTTGGAAAGATAAAATTAATCTATTAGAACCACTTTACAGAATAATTTATAAGTGCAATTGTAATTCCAAATATTTTCATTCTAACAGTTAAATGAAACATGTCATCTTTCAACTAAAATTATTATTTTCATTGGACAAGTAAAAAAAGAATTCATCCACTCTTTGTTTTGTGACCTAAACAGATTCTTGTCACTTGAGATATTATAGTTTGAGCTTTATGTAATGACATTAATTGATCCTGTGCAGAGGTCATGGGTTCGAATCCCGTTCAGGCATGAGATTTTTCCAGGCTTTGGTTTCACAGCTGCTTAAGTTGCCGTTTGAGCTTTAATTAGCAAAAAGAAAATTTACTGGATTGCCTCATGGAAAATGCAATTTTGATAGAAAAAATGTTTGGAACCAAAGAGAGGTAAAGTGAAGACAAATTGCAGGGAAAAACAATTTGAAATCGTGCAAGTTCAGAGTTTTTCCAATGGACAAGGCAGCTGAAAAATATTATGTAACTGGTACTTCAACACAATAAGAACACATGACAGTGATAACAAAGGTGCTGCTAAAGAATCTTGACTCCCAGACCTCACTTTTACCAGTGGTGTAGAAAAAACCGTGAGCGAGAACATCAACAACAGCTTTTGGCACTTTGACTGGATGAAGCATATAAAATGAAAAAGGAAAAAAAAGACAGATGTGCCAATCTTGCTATTTATGGTAATTAATGCATATGAATATATGAAAGACCATATATTTGAACTACAGAAGTAATATGTAATGACATCATCGAGTAATATGCAATGACATCCGGTATCGTAGTGGTCATGGGTTCAAATCCCGTTCAGACCTGAGCTTTTTTTGCTTAAGTTGTGTACATAACTTATTGTAATTAACTTTGTACAATATTATTATTAATCATAACTATAACAAAATTCTCAAATCTGATTGGCTATCAACTGCCCTGATTTCAGCCTTAATAGGACAGTTAAATACGCGTCATGCCTGAGTAATTGGACAGTACGCGCCATCACACGTGCGCTTAAATGACTTTTTTTCCACTGCTAGCAATCTTGGAATTTTTATGTGTTTCGATTTAAAAAGGAAAAGAAGTTTACATATTACAGATTTTGTTCAAGTTATGATTAATTGGTAATAAGACTTTGTGTCGTCCAATTTCGCTCTGCAATCATACTCGTGATTAAACAAATCGGACGACCGCGTAGCGGGAGTCCGATTTTGTTAATCACTCGTATGATTGCAGACCGAATTGGACTCCACTCAGTCCTATTACCATTACTAATATTTACTCTGTTACACACACCTAAGCGGAATGCCCTGTTGTTTTTATCCGTAGTATCAGCTATATAAGACATAACAGCCATTATCATGGTAGTAAAGTATCCACAAATGCCAGTAATGGCTCCACCAACAAACAATACATAGAGAGGCCACTTAAAGTACATTACTAGGAGTACCACCAAAGCTTCAAGGGTGCTACCAACTGCTGGCATTGCCATTGCAGGGCGACGCCCAACTGAATCTGTCCATGCACCAATAAATAGGGCAGTGATGACAGAGGGAATTGCTGAGAACATCACAATTCCCAAATGAATGTATGATGAAAGCGATTGCACCTGAAAATAATTATTACACATATAGACAAACAGATGATTTATTAAGTGCAGGTAACATAACATAATAGCGGAGTACTGGCACAAATATTAATTACAAGTACTTTAGTAAATAATACCCATGTAAAAATTTCAATATGCTGATTGTCTTAGAGCACATCAATTAATCCCAAACAGTGCTGATAGTTCAAAGTGGGTGGGGCAATTTGAAATTGAGCGCAGAAATTTGAAATCAAATTTTTGCATAACTTGTAATTACAGGCTTGTGCAATATTTTTCATTCTTCTAAAAATTTAGTTGTGCTTATCTTTTCCATATTGCACTTGAAATCATTTGATTATCTGTGTACAAATGGAATATGTTTTCTGAATTGAGCATTTTACTTTTTATTGTGAATGATATTTGTTGACTTTCATCTTATCTGTTAGTGTATGGTACTGGTATGTTATCTTGTTCCAAACCTAAGCATTTTATATATATTTTTTGTAAGAGACTGATATTACTAATCAGAGAATGGATGTAGAGTACATGTGACAATGCATATATATATACATGTATATACAGTACAGTCATACAAAGTCTGCAATGATCATAAATCATTGATGTTTATAATGAAAGTTTTAAATGACAAAAGTAAAAGTACCTGAAGAAAACCCTATTATTTCCCACACAAAACTGTTCTCTAGAATGATACAAGATGTTGGATAAATCTAATCAATAATTGTGCCTTTTGAAACTTGACCAAGAAACAAATTGATACTGTCTTTTCTTTTATACAGATACAGCTCCTATCATGCATGAATTATAGTGAGTAAATTCTCTGACTGATAAAGAAGCATATTATTGCATATTATCAAACACTACCTGTCGCTCAGTGTCTTCTAGGGTTGAGTTCAACTTTAGTTTCCCACAGCTGTTTTCAGAAGATTCACTGTAAGGGAAACCCTTTGCTTCACTTACGCGCTTGTAAATGTACTGCTGTATGACTGGTATATGCATAAACAGACCATATGCATACAGAAAAATAACGGGTTCCACTGTTGGCCGAGGCCATGACCTGCAAGACTTTATTTTCATCTCCTGTGGAAGCAAAAAACCATATTTGCAAATATTAGATCACTTTGGTAATCCCTAATTGCCATAACTGTACATCTACAGTGCCTCAGGAAAAAATCACAAAGGACACATTTTTAACTTACATTACTGAGGCCTGTTTTGAAAGGGCTGACTGACCTAGCTGTAAATGCAATTTACAGATATCCCGCAATTGTAGCAGAAGTTTGCTCGATCAGGTGAACCATTTTGACCAATTAAATGCATGCAAGCAAACATGTATATGATCAATATAGCGCCGTACTTGATTTCATGATTATTTTTGGCTCAACTTATCTCCAGTGTAATATAATAGATTCTTGGCAGCTGACATAAAACATTTAGGAAACAAAACATTCTTATTAAACTACTAAACCTAGCCCAAACTAACAAAGAAAATGAATGAATTCTTTTACATGGTAAGATTAGATTGTAATTTGATCTTCAAAAATAAATAAAACTGTTACCGTACTAATACAGTACATGACCCAGATTTCTAACTTAGTTGAGACGATCAAAGCTACACAATGACAACTATTTAAAATTACAATCCATTCTGACATAAATTTCAAGGCTAGTGAAATCAAATAAGTGGACAACAAAATAATGACCTAGTAAAAAAAATCACGCAAATGAGACACAAAGGCACTAAAGTTTCAAAAAGTATTAAGAGCGGCAATAAAATATAAAGAAATGTGCTTCTAACCATATGGAAAATTGTTTTAAAAAGTAAGTACCAGTTGGTATTTACACTTGATTCAATACATAGCAGAATATATGATCTCACCATGCTAATTATATATGATCAACTATTCCATGCCACAGGTGACCCATGTATAAATTCTCCTTACCATAAGAACTAAGAACATGATCACATCAAAGATGCTAAATAGATCAATTGCCAAATTCTCCAGTCTAGGACAAGGAACTGTATAGCACTTTCTCAGGAGAATTTTATTTACTCGATCTTGGCAGTGAAAGGGTAATCAAAACAACTGTCAAGAAGAACATCCTTACTTTAATTTCTGTAATAGTTCATGTGCTGATTGGACTGCTATTATATACTGTAACCAAAAATAAAACATGAATGACTGCATTTATCAAGTCTTATAGAGCCTTATACTAACAAGCACAAAAAAATCTCTGTCCTAGAAGAGTCAAGAGCATTTAAGTTCAATAGTTTTGATCAGTTTTGTCTGAACCATAAGCAGTAGAGGAGCCTCTGGAATTTAGGGTCAAGCTGTTTACAGCTGAAGGAAATAGTCTTGCTATTAAAATTGCCAATAAACAAGTACATGCATTCACAGATGGATATCAAATTTGCAATATCTGCATAAATAAACAATTGTCGATCTGTTTGCCACAAAGACATGGAGACCGCTATTTTTTCAACGTCTTCATAAGGTCAGCAGCTTGAATCTCAAATCCAAAATATATGCAACTTACTCTAACGTCATAAACAGCTCATTCAATGGGGAATCCCCATCCCTGGCTGGCCGGGACATGTCAATAATTACTACACTGTACATAACAAATACTGTAATCATTTAGGAACAACGGAAAGAGAAAAAAAAAAAATGAACGGTACGTATTCTAAGCCCGGAAGAATATTATCGCATGGATCTATTGTGGGAACTGAACCGAAGATCAACTCTGTGGGTTCTAGATGTGGATTGCGGCCGAGATAATTTTCATTCTTCAATTTTTCGGAGTACCGCAGTCACTAATTTCTCTATGCTGCGACATTGCCAACTAAATTCGTGCGCTCTTAAATAACCGGGATGTCTGATTGCAGATTGATTTAAGACTAGCGTATATAAATTTTAAGCACCCCATACAAGATGAATGACTTTGATGTTTGCGTCAAAGAATTTTCTTTGTCTAGTCTGAAGGCTGGTCTGCATGTGGTGGCCATCGAGGGTATGGTGGCGCAGGCTAGCTATCCTTCACCGCTCAGCAAAGCAGACAGCAAAAAAGGAAAAATACCTGAACAAAGAATTTCAAGCTATTTCAATCAAGGGAAATATGAAAAAGACCCATTAAGTGAACTGTAATTTGCACCCAGGGGGGAAATCAAACTGCAACAGTACTAACACTGTAACCGCCATCCGTGACAGGTACAGATGATCCCCGACTGCACGATTGTTACATGAGCAGGTAAAGCTTCAGGGGACACGGAGCTCCAAAAAGACGATCGCAATCACCAATTAAATAACGTCCGCTAGCTTCCTACCTTCCAGAATATCGTAAACTAGTCTTCTGAGGAGGACAATAGGAGATAACTTCACTAGGTTAGCATTCCCCTGCAGGTTTTGCCCGTAACTTAATACGTGTCTGTTTTGTCCTCACATGATTCTCCCGAGCTGCTGTGCTAGGTGATTACGTTTTTAAGTGTCGAAGTCATTTCCCTCACCTGATCAAGTCTTAAAACACTGAAAACATAGATGCATCAAAGAAAAGAGTGTACTCGTTGAGGGCGGTGCATCTCTCCTCTTGTTGGCCCACAAGGTGAACGTGCAGCTGCCCGATTTGACGTCAATAAGCATATATCCCGAAATGCATTTAGGGTCATATTGGAAGGTTGATAGATCCTTTTCTCGGGAATCCCGCTAGCTTCACAGGCCGAGAGGGTCTCAATGGGGTGGTGACTTTTATGGCTAACGGTTATGATATTTTGGCTATTTTACGGCTAACGTTAATTTCTTTGCATTACGGTTAACAGTTCGTATAGTTTGATCGTCCAGGTGAGAGTTAAAGTTCTGAAAAGAACTGTTGTTGGTGACTGACGTTTCGACAACCTGAGCGGAAGTCATCTTCAGAGTCAAGTGAATAGTGTTTGTCAGACGATGATGTTATAAATCTGGTCTGTTAAACGTGATTGGTCAGTTTAGCCATGATGGTATTGGCTGAAAGACTCGTGTAAAGTTTGTTACCAGTCATTGGTCGGTTTCGATCCGTCTATTGCTTGTCAAATAGGTCGGTTTTAGGTCCGTCTATAGTTAGTCAAATTATGTCGGTTTGTTAGAAGTCCCTTTGTCGGTTTTGTTTTCGTCATGGATAAGTCGTTTGTAAGGCGCGGGTAGTTGTTGACATCTGTTAAGAGGTGTTTGTTCCAGGTTGGTGTACCAGCTTTCCAGAGTCAGTCGTTGAAAATAGTTTGTACTGTAGGTTAAGCAAACCTAGTACACCAACCTGGAACAAACAATGACTGGCAACAAACTTTTCAACTGTATTTAACACCAACGTACTAATTGGGGACACTGTAAAGCACAAATGAGATCAAATGAAATCCTATTATTTATAAAATTAAATTAAATCAAAACAAATGTTAATTTTTGTGGAGAGGGGAAAATCGGAGAAAAACCTCACGGAACAAAGTGGATAACCCACACACTCGGCCCACATTTGACGCCGGAGCCGGGAATTGAAATTTAACCCGGGCAACATTGGTGTAAGGCGAGCGCTCTCACCATAACGCTAACCCTGCTCCTCATAAGCAACTTTTGGCACTTTAACTCTCTAAAATCTCCTTCATAGATCGAGGATAAATTCATCAGTCATAAATCACAACAGTTTCTTTCATGTATTCTCTTCAGGATGAATCCCACGATCTCGTCCCCAGATACTTTGTTCGTCTTTGCACTCCCCCCCCCCTTCCAGCCAAAATCAGTGCCTTCCGATTCTCTTTCTACTCGCGTACCATTCCTATCTGGAACGCTCTACCTCAGGCAGTTTTCCCTCGCACTTTACCGTCAGTAACCAACTTTGCTGCAGCCTTTATACCTAGTGAGCTAATCCGGTGATGGGCTAGTCCGGTCTTACGTTGTTTGTTTGTCATTTATATCGTTGTGACATTTTTTTTCATTTATTCACTTATTTATTCATTTATTTATTTACTTGTCTATTTATCTATTTATTGTTCGTTATCGTTCTCACGGGTCAGCCTCCGCTGATCGCCCATTGCTGGATTAGCTTGCTAGTGGCAATTATATTATTTAAAGGTTAAAGGTTAAGAGCACAAGGGGAAAACAAAACTTTGTCTTACATGGGTGGTCTTTTTTTATTTCCAACACTATAAAGGCCAACACTGTTCACAGTAACTATGACTATGCTAACTATACGCTATTTAACTATAGTTACTGTCACTACAATAATTATAACTGTTCACAGGGATACAACGATAAATGGGTGAAACTTGATAGAAGCTCTTGGTTCAATTCTCTGTGCTTTTCTATTTTTTGGACGTTTTCGGGCGGGGAGAGCTTCACGTTTTACCGCCCATTTGCTGCTGTCCGTGAGCAGATGACTTCTCGTTCTCAGCAATGTAGCATTTGGATTTTGTCTCCAAAACATAACTACGCCAATTTCACTTGTACTTACACTTGTGATTTGTCAGACCGTTCTTAAAAAACAATCTCCCTTTAATAAGAAAGCCACTGGAAATGACAAAAAAGTACAAATGTCATCCCAGGCAAAATATTTCTGCTCTCCATGTTGATACCTGTGAGTATTTAACACAGTGTATTATAATAATTATAGGTTAACGCCCTAACTACCAGTTTGAAAAGTAATTTGCTAAAGAGAGTTTTGCACTCTGGCTTCCTCAACTGATGAATGTAGTTAGGAGACCATCATTAGTCGGGCAACCGACTATAGGTTTACCCTCGAGTTTCATCGCAAATCGCAGTCACGTGCAATGGAGAATGCCGCAGACACGTACTACGGGCGCAAACTTCTTTCTACGATGTCGAAGTCGATGGCGAATATGTTGAAAACAAATGGTGTCATCTTTTCTACGCTCAAACATACAGACCCACAAACCGTTCGCGGTAGACCCACTCTAAAAGATGGCGTGTGTAATGAGCGTATACTTCGAAACGGGTCGTTCCGCGAACTGAAAATAGCGAAAGAATCAAATGATTTAGCGAATGTCTCACTAGAATCAAACCGGAAATCAAACGAGTTACCAGTGAACAGAAAATGTGGACAGAGTGACAGAAGAGCTTTTGCTGATAAAGACAAGGTGCCTCGCGAGGAAACGACAACAAAGATGCCACGTTGGAAACCAGGACCTTGGTACCCTTAGCATTTCTTTTTTGGACCAATCCGCACCATAAGTGGTCAACACTCATCACAGCACGTCTACCTGTTGTCCGACTTACGATCTTAGATCGTCTTGTTGGATTATAAAGGCTACTCAATTCTTCGCACCTACCAGATGGACAATGTATTGGTAATGAAAGCCTAAGTTGCGCATTGGTTAGAAAAGAGAATGAAAAAGGTTCTAGGTGATGAGAACGTGGACAATAGCTAATCAATACAGACGCCCACTGTTATCTGTTATTTGTTGTGTCTGATGAGAATGTATCCAGTGATGCAGGTCTTTGTAGAACACTGTCTGCTAACTGAAGTCTTTCTTGTCTTGTCTCAATATCCTGGAGGGCGTTAGCCCACAGAGTGATCTTTTGATTAACTTTCGCCAACAGCTCCTCCTTTTGCGCAAGTTCAGCTCTCATCTTCTCCACTTCCTGAGGAGATGAAAAGCTGCAATTTACCTTGTTCATCTATTGCTGCCTTACGACTTAAACAAAACAGATTACACTGTATGTGGGCATGAGTACTATGATCAAAAATTAAAATATCCACAAATAAGTTTTATAACTGCATGAACATAAAATATTCTATCATTTATGGGGTCCACCATTAATGGGTTTGCAGTATTGCAAGCAGCTGTCCCAGTTATACTAGCATGTAGGCAGCAAACAATGCAATAGAAGGAGCATAACAAAGAACCCTACAATACAAATACAATACTTTATTTATACACGACAGACACCAAGGACCTCCTAAGTGTTTCTTAAAACGTGTATGTGTGCATGACATATGAAACCGGAGGTGGAGATAGACCACCACAATGGGAAAAATTATATTTAAATACCCTGAGTGTTGGTCTGGCTGGGGTTTGAACCATCAATCTCCAGTGCTCTATCAACTGAGCTAACTGACCTAACAGCCATGAATTTGTGAGGTCAATCAAAATGAATGCAAAGTACCATCTACTATTGCTTATTTAATAAATTATTATTATTGCTGTGACAAACCTCTCTGATAACCTCTTGAGGATGATGCACTCTACTGTACATTTGTTTCCTAAGAAAATCAGCTTCTAAGTTCTTGGCTGCCTCCAGAAAGTTTGTGATGCACGCCTCCACTCCTAAATTGCATATAAAAAAGTTCCCAAGTGAATCACTGTGATAGTGCATGCACAATGTTATTTGTTATTTATTTTTATTTCAAAACAACAAATAACAAATATAGTTATATGAAGTGTGAGCTTTATGAAAATCACAGTTCTAGCAGATAAACCCATAGCACTCTCAAGAGACTAAAATTGGTACAGTGAATGCAACCCCAGGGGCCGGTTGTTCAAAGGCCAATTAGCGCCAAGCTAGGGTTAAATTTTTAGCCTGCGTTTCTTTTTCTCTTGTTAAAAAGCATTTTCTCTAGTAACTTTTTCTCTTTTTTAAGAGCATACAATCATCAAATTGTACTAAATCAAAATTATACTAATGTAATTTTTAAGCTCTCATATCTGCATTTAAATTTTGCACTAGCCCTGGTTACTTTAACCCTTAAGCTGCTTCTAACAACCCAGCATAGGACAAGGTACTGGAATAACACAGTCCAGTGAATCACTTTCACATACAACCTCAACCCACAGCATGTAGGCCTGCATGTACGATTGTACATGCATTGCAAATGTACATGTACAATTAGTTCCCAATCCCCGACTATTTGGAACGATATCCCCTTGACTGTCCATGACAGCCTTACCACTACTAACTTTAAAAAGAAACTAAAACTTTTTAAGCCTAAATTGAACTAGCGCAGAATTCTCATAGCTTATTGTTAGTTTATTTGTCACCAGTTATGGACTGTTATAGGACTATTATAGGACTGCATGCATGTAAACTTATTTAATTTCAGTTTTGTACCTTGTTTTAGTTTTGTAGTTTAGCCTACAGTCTTCATTTCTATATAAAATAATTTCTGTCATTCTGACCACAGGCCGTACAAGCCTCCGGCTTTGGCTTTACTGAGTTTGTACTATATGAGCAATAGAATAATAATAATAATAATAATAATAATAATAATAATAATAATAATAATATAATATACCCCATGTATATTGCGCATATTCTGTATTAATAATCATATGCACATTACAATCAGACCAATAGACCATGACACCGGGAACACGCCCTACTCTTTTCGAACAGTGCCATGGATTCTTTTACGTCCCACATTACAGATAGAGTTGTGAGACGGGGCCTACGGTTTATCGTCCTTATCCGAGAAGACTAGAAAGGCTAACCATTTGCAGATGCCATTACAAAGGGAGCACTTTCTACTCAATTATTTTAAGACCATGAGTGTTGGTCCGGCCGGGGTTTTGAACCCGCGACCTCCCGCACGGTAGTCCGGTGCTCTACCAACTGAGCTAACCGGTCGGTGAGTTGTCAGAAGAGAAGGTGTTACTAGCTGCGTACTGATCCAAATTTATCGATTGATTGGAAAGAGTCACCCTGCTAGATTTAACTCTTTACACACCTAACAGTGACTTTTAAATATTATACTCTGGCTAATGTCAGGCAATTTTACTCATCACAAGGAGACCCTTAGGGCTTAAAGGGTTAAACCACAGTTTCTATGGATTTACCTACGTAATAAACCCCATGGGATGTTGGGAGACTACCGGTACAAGAAGAGCTTGAAGAGCTCACAAGCCCTTAAAGTGCTCTACCGACATCCCAAGTGGTTTATTACGCCGGTAAACCCATAGAAACTGCCGTTTATTGCTTTTATAAACTAACTTTAAATAAAAACAGAAAATGTTTCTCTTTTCTATGGTTTAACTGCACAGTAACACATAGGTTCTCGACCAATCAGCGCGCGCATAGCATCTGAGTTATTTCATAATTATGTATAACGACATACTTCGAAGTCACTGTACATGCTTCATCTGTGTATTATTGTCTAGGGTAATGCGCACGTGCAAACATATCTTACTCTCGAAGAACCAAATAGTTCGAGTGTGGCATACATAATGGTATGGGTGATATGGAAATCTGGCCACCCAACCTGCATATGACATGCAGAATACAACTAAAACATTCAAGGATTCGCGCGTCTTGTTTTTCTCCACTAAACAATTGACAAAAAGCAACTTACCACTTTTGTTGACAACTGTTTTCTCGCCCTCTTTTTCAACGTTTTCAGTGACAAGAAGCGACACACATGCCTACAATGATATGAGTTCAAAAATCAAAGATATTTCTTTTAAACTGGGAAGAACCAAGAGAGAGAAAAAGAGTTCATATTACCTGAAGTGAAGACTCTAACGCACTCACTAAATCTTCACCGTGAGCAGCCATCTTTAAAATTACACTTAATGGTGGCCTGGGTACAACTTGAATCGGTCTCGTGCCAGTCTATTGCTATATTTTCTTTCCAATGGCATTTTGGCACAATTTCCATTATTTTGATTGGTGAAACTTGATAGGTAATACCAAATAATGATAGTGAATTTGTATAGCGCTCTTTTTCATATGAATATGTTCAAAGGCGCTTTACATTAACTCTCCTATTAATTAATTAATCAATTAATTAATTACAATAAGATCTTTATCAAAGGTCGACCACAACACCGGGGTCTACCTCCCCTACTCTTTTCAAACAGTGTTGTGGGATCTTTAATGTCCCACAAGAATAGTGCTGTGAGACAGGGCCTACAGTTTTTTCGTCCTTATCTGAGAACACTAGAATCCTCAGTTATTTTAGGACCTTGAGTGTTGGTCCGGCCGAGTTTTGAACGAATGATCTCCTGCTCAACAGGCTGGTGCTCTACCAACTGAGCTAACCGGAGGGGTGGGGGGCAGTATTAATTAATAAATCAATATTAAAGCACAGGAGCCCATCCTGATATGCATTATTGGCAAAGCACAAGGTCAAGATGGCTGCATATTGGTAGATTTCTTTATTTGCATTTTTGCTGACAAAGCAGGAAATCCTAAGCAGTCAAGACAGGCTGATCTTTGCCTGCTCCAATCAGGCCAATCAGAACTAAGGATTCACTTCATATTGCCTGCTTGTGGAAACAGCCATGTAATTAAAAACTTTCATTGAATTATTAACACAGCACTTAAGAAGCACCCTTAATGATTTATTTGTAGCAACTGAATTGAAAATGGTTGCTCAAATTCTTTTATAGTATTCTGAACTGGATATTCAAAAAGCAGGAAACTAGGAAACTGGACTGAAAACCATGGAGTAAGGAGAGAGCCAACAACAAAAAAAAAACCTACACAAAACCTTGACCTAAATACAGGCTTCACTCAGGGTTGGGAGCTAATTAAGATTTAAAATCTTTGCACTAGCCAAGCCACCAATAATTATATCCTCAGCTTGGAAAACCCAATTTTGTTCACTATGCTTTGGAAGTTAGCACCAATATGAAAACAGGGTGGCGGCTGTTACAACACTTCTGTAAAACAACATCAATTAATCATGAAGTATTCTATTTGTAGATGCACCTCTTTGGTACACTCTTGTGCGTAGATACCAATGAATGAAACCTGTGATAAGTGCTACACTCAGGGCTAAAAATTGGTGGTCGCACGGTCGCCAGTGGCGAGTTAAAACTGACCAGGGCTACCAAAAGTTAAGGATTGAATGCCCGATGTGCGACTATGCTACAGAATCTGCAATGTAAGTTATGTGAGGTACAAAGTTAAAAATAAAACTCAACATGTAGTTTACTACTGAATTTTTAGTTCTGAAGTGAAAATTCTGAGCCGTTTTAACAGTGATTTCATGAGCGATCCACATTCACAACTTATAGATGCCATTTTGATTTTGTGATTGCCACGTGACTCTGAAAAACAAATAGAGGGCTACTTCATTTTGGGATGGGCCACTAAGAATTCAAGGAAACTGGCCGACTGGCCACCAAGCACTGGAGTTAATTTTTAGCCCTGGCTACACTTAATGGTACACCAATCAAAAGTATAGCCTACGTGTAGCCGCACCCTCCCCCAGAAGGAAAAACGCGAGGGTGCTGCTACACGTAGGCTATCAAAAATACCACATAACTACTTTGTGTCAGTGTGCTACAAAGACATTACCATCTAAGAGCAAAGTCTTCTTAACAGCCCTATGTCAAATCAAATAAACATGCCATCCAAAACAAGTCAATCCAATTTTATTAACACATATGGAAGAAGAGCAACACTTGACAAAGTTAACATAGTGATACATTATTTAAGATGTGAGTTGCCAAAATGTACATAAAAGTATTTTCCAGTTATTTTGCTTCCTTCTGTTCCTTGGGTTTTCTTGATAGCTTATAGAGTGCCACCAGTCCGAACAAAGTCCCATATACTGCAAACACAACCTGACAAAAACCAAAAAGAAAAAAAAGATTGTATGACACTACTTTCAAAACACTGCTTACAACGAACAATATAAAGTAATAATAACAAAGAGACTAAAAGATAATACCAACTGAGTCATGAAAAATTAGCCTTTTGGTCTTCAGCATCCAAATAACTTGGGGTAAAACCATTTAAGCCCCAATATCAATATTCATTTTACCCTAATTTTCCTCATATGTTTGTTATGGTATTAATGAGGGAATTTGTTAAATATCAATACAACTCTTTTTGATGATCATTTTCATTATTCTCATAACCTGAATGGTTGATGAATAGTTTATATTGTAATGAGAAATTGGATGTTGGTCACTACTTTGACTTAAAAAGGGTTAACCAAAAAAAGTTTTATCTTTTTCTACTTTCATTTTATAAACAATTGCACAAAGTGGAATCCATGAAAACAGTAAGGCTTCTTCGAAAATAAAGCACTCAAAATCAACACTTCACACACAAAGCATGATATCTTTAAGAAAGTAGGTAAAAATGTGAACCTACATTCCCACAAACATGCGTTGTTAACTCCCTCATTCACTTCTGTGTAATGTTGAAAGTTGAGGAGTGAAATATGGAAAGAGTGCAAAGGGACAAAGTAATTTATTCTCCGAATTTCTGAGAAAATAGGGAGCTGCAAACAATGGTACGTTTCTATAGTGGTCATTCATAGCTGTCCATCCAGTTTTGAATCACAATTTGTAAATATCTACTCATGGGATCAGAAGTAGATTTAGTAAGGAGAGTACCACAAAATGGGTTTTAGAAGATGGAACATTAAAGGAAATTCTTCATTTTTGTAAAGCACTATTTAGTAGGTTTTTTGTTTCCTATAAACTTCAATGAGATCATGAAATTATGGAGATTCATACTCCAACCGAAAATTAATAATAATAGTAATAGCTGACTGTTGTTATTCCAGTAAATTCTTTAGCGAACTAATACTTTGATCAACCTCTCAGCAACATGATTCAGTTACATACGACTAACAGAGTGGCTCATCCAAGGTGCAAAAACCTGTTACGTTCACAAGTGACAAAGAGCAAAGAAAAAAAAAGGGAGTCAAAACAATAGAGACTAGGAAAATAATAGTGGAATAGCAAAGAAAAACTTAACAGGTTTCTACACCGAGGTGAACCCAACTGATCAGTTAAATCACTGCATATCAATATTGTCAACTCGGAAATGGCAGTAATAGGGAACCAAACCAGTGCAAGTGTTTAGGAACAAACGCTTACATTTCGCCTTCCAGCGATAGTTTGACTGTTGAAGTAATATTTCCAACCGGTTAAGCCAAGCTCTTCTCCGGTGGGATGGCTGGCCATTCTACGAACCATTGGTCTCGTCACTAAAGCGCCTCGCAGGCTTCTACACAGAACGCTGTTCATAGTACTTTGAGCAGAAGAAAAGCTGCAGAGTTGTTGAAAAATTGAATTAGTTTCTGAGCCGTGAGATTTGGAATTTACTAACTTGTAGAATTAGTTCTCATACCTTGCTAGACAACACGACACAATCCAAAATGGCGGAAAATAGGGATTATGCGGAAAGCCGCTGCTCTACAAGTCCGAGGTCTCGTGTTTGGCCCAGCTCTCGTGTTTGGCCCAGCTTAGGACCGTCTCAAAACGTAACAGAGTGCATAATTAACCTTTATTACAGAGAAACCATGGATTGCATCTAATCGGCTTTTAGGAGCCCGACTCTCAGTGTCAATAGCGGAAACGACAGCAAAATTATCAGGGATCAGCCAATGAGGTAACTAGAATTATGTAGTACGGCGTAAATCTGAAACCGTTACTTTTAATAGAAAAACTGCAAAGCCTGCAAGAATGTCGAGGTAGAGCCCCACCTCTTACCGATCGATATTGAGGTATTCGATATAAGATTCACAGTCACAAGCCCTGAGGCTGGACTTGACAGAAAGGCAGGAAGTCTGGAGTTACAGCATTCCTTGATTTACGTTTCACGCATGCCGTGAACTCATCGTGTAACCAGAATAAATGTACTGATTCGATCCCGGGGGGGGGGGGGTACTCCCTTATAAGGGCTTAATGGGACGTGCGGCTAGCCAGGGTCATCTAGGGTTATCTAGTATAAATGTATGTATATCTAGTTTTAGAAATGTATGTATATTTTAAATAATTACATTTTACTGTTTATTACCTAGCTTTTTACAAATTCAAAAATTCAGATTTATGCTAATTTTCTTATTTTACTTTTATATCAGGCGAAGAGCCATATCATGGATGTACTGATATTAAACCGTTATTATTATTATTATGTTTTTCGGGATTTTTGTCTTAAACAGGGTATCGAATTTATCATTTTTTGTCTTAATTAGGGTATTGATTTATCAATTTTTTTCTTAAACAGGATATCTTTTCTTGGACGATAAACAGCAAAATTTTTACAAGCTGTAAATAGTTTTGTGATTTCCAATGGATTAAATGAGAAAGAGTTTCGATATGTATTATTGTCTTACACAGGGTATGGTTTCGGGTTGTGTCTTAAACAGGGTATCAAAAATCGGAATTCTGTCTTAAACAGGGTAGGAAAATCAGCGATATTTGTCTTAAACAGGATCAGGGTATGAGGGGGCGCGCCGCACCTCCCCACCCAGGAATATATCGAGTACCCCCCCCCCTCCCCGGGATTCGATCTTCGAGGAGCAGGAGAAAGAAAAGAAAAGCAAGAACCAACAAAGAGTTATTGACGTGGAAATGGGATGGCTTACCCCCCTGGTTTTTGGCACGAACGGAGGAATGAGGAAACATTTATAACTTTTCATAAGTAACCTAGCAGACAAACTTTCCCGTAAGAACGGCGAGTCTTATGCCAGTGCAGGAGCCCTGGCCAATGCCATTTCTTGGCTTAGAACATGTATTTCTTTTGATATCTTAAGATCAGTCCACACATGTGTTAGAGATCTAGAACCCCTTTCCACAGGAATGCCGACTTTTTAGATGACTTTAGGGTTAATGCAAGGAATGCAGACATTTTCTAATTTGTTTTTTTTTTTTTGTTGATGATTTTTTAGGTTAGGTTTTGGTTTTCTGCCAAGAACTAGAATGGTCGATTTATTAGAATTTTTATTGTAAATAGTAGAAAATATTTGTTTGTTATTGTTTGTTTTCTGATTACTTCGTGAAAAGAGTCTGTTAATCTAGATATTTATTTTTAATATTTTTGTTGTACACTGATAAAAATTCTTGGACGTTTTCTTTAGAAGAATTTGGGCCACGCACCCTAACGTAAAAGCCACCTGCTGGGGCTTTTTAAGTTTTGACACGACTGACAGGAGTCCTGTGTAAGACTAAAACATGTGTGTTTGTGTGTATATGTCTTCCGCGTTCATCAGCCAATTAACTCAAAGCCAAAATCTCCAGATAACTATATGTGTCAAAGATGCTCAAGGGATAAAAATACTCCCAAGAAATTTTTTCTGCTGGAAATGGAATGATTCCTGGTAATGGGCTCCTGTTCCTGGATCAGTACCTGCAGATTTGCAAGGTTTGACTCAAACAGAAGAGATGCTGATTGCTAGGGCACTCCCAATACTGCGAATTTATGTTAAGCCTGGAGATCAGAGGGGTTATTCAGGACATTGCATAAACTTGCCACAAAAGATGACAACCCCCCACCCCACCCTTCTCCGCCAAATACCTAACGGTCCGTGGTGGAATGGTACACCAAGTTGTCTCCTTCGCAGCCTTTTTTAGGCTCGTCACGCAGCGCTCCTCCATCCCTTGCGTGACGAGCCTAAAAACGGCTGCGAAGAGACTATACACCAAGGGGTAAAATAGATCATTTAAGGGAAAGCATGATAGTATCCATAAAAATATCTACGAGGATGAGAGAAACATGTACGAACGCATTTCTAACTTGCAGTTACTCTAATTTACTCTTATTTTTTCATAAAAAAATAGCCATAGGTAGTTTCATTTCAACATACGTTTGGGCGTGTTCGGAGTATAAACCAGTTCTTTTACACGCTAAAACAAAGCGGCAGATTCGACAGTTGACGTCTTTTCAACTAGTCAATCGGACTAGCCGACGATCTTCGGTCATCTTCGTCAAGAGTCGTCTCTCCGAGAGTATTCATGCGCGGAAAAGTTGTGGGAGTGTCGAATGAAACAATTACATGGAAAAATATGGAGCTTCAAGATGAACAATTTAAATGTGTTTATCTCAAGTAATACATGTCTCAGAATTTAAAAACAAAAGCAATGCGATTTGTCCTCTATTTATTGTTTAAAAGGCTTTGTGAGTACTCGTTTACGAAACAGCTCAAACACATGAGCCACTGACTCGCACGGTATTTGAATCGATTGGCAAGTTTGCGGAAAATAATGTGACGTCTTTAACGAGATAACACTGGATTTACCTGCCACTGAGTTTTCAGAGATTTTTCCTGTCACGACACACTATGTAAGCTCGTTTTGCTGAGTTTGGTCAGCCTCGAAAGATGTATTCAGCAGATTTGTGATGAATTTACGTTACTGCAATAGACGTTAAAATTTTATTAAAAGAATTGAGCACAAGCGTTTCACAGTGTGCGACCTCATTAACCAAAATTCAATCCCCTTTGTATAACCGACACCAATAAGACAACTGGGAGACACGACATGCATTTTCAAAACAAAGGTTCCTCCCATAAGCGCTAGTCTTCAAGTTTGTTTAGCTGTTTCTCACTGCGCCTGTAGAGATGTCCAGCAAAGCAAAGTCGAAAAAGGGGAGCTCGAAGAAGAAGGTCCAACGCGCGACGTCGAACGTATTTGCAATGTTCGATCAATCGCAGATTCACGAATTTAAAGAAGCGTTCAACGTTATTGACCAGGATCGGGACGGCATCATCACCACCAAAGATCTGGTCGAGATGTTCAACTCCCTTGGACGGCCCCAGAAAGACACATACATCGAAGACATGCTGGGCGAGGCCACAGGATCGGTCAACTTTACCATGTTCATGACTCTGTTTTCGGAGAACATGCACGGTACAGATTCCGAAGACATGATCAAGAACGCGTTTGCGACGTTCGATCCCGATGGGACTGGAGTCGTCAATGAGGACAAGCTGCGCCCGCTGCTGATGAAATTAGGGGACAGGTGAGACAGACTCAGAACTAGTAGAGTTACAGAACCTTAGTCACTGCTTTTGCAAAAAGCACTCATCTAGGAGTCTCAAAACGCGATAAAGCCCTGTAATTAAGGCTGCCAATTTTTTTGGAAAGCTGGAATGTTACTGAACTGAGCACGTTCGTGTGGCGCTGTTCGTTTAATAACATTATCTTGTTGGAATTTACGCACTCTTTCACAGTATGGTTAGTCATGTTGAAAAAGTAGTGTATTTGTGTTGTCAGTCCCGCTATGAAGAAAGAGTAACAGTAACTCACGGCTCGCAATTTTCATTACACCTTTTGTTGTTGGATTGTTAGAATAAGAACAAAACGAGTTAGTGAGGCACATTTGCTAGGTCGAGTATCAAAAGGCTCGGTCACGGCCGCGCAGGGATAGAAAAATAGACCCAAAAAACTCTTGATTCCATACTCGGTGCAAAGGAAGGCAAAAAGTCGCAATGGGAATAATTCCATCATTTTCTATCAGGTTTACAGAGGCACAGATATTTGTGTTTATTTGACCGTCATCGCATAACACGGCTTACTGTGGGTCACTGAACAATAAAATTAAGTACAAAGTATTTTAGTTATTTGAACAGCCTGCAGAAATTCTATTGGGCCTCGCACTATCACGCTATAGCTCGTAGATTTTGGAGCTGTTTTTGTATCGTTTTAGTGATAAAATCGTTTTTCTTATGATTCACGCTTTGTCCTCTCCACGGAGCGAGATACATTAAACAGCAAAGAGTGACACTCTCTGCTCCATTATATAGACATTTCGGTTCAATGCTATCAGAGTCGGAACCCTGCCGTGTGTATTACTTGCATGCTCGCGACTGTTGCTCATACCAAAGCATTTATATCTCGAGCGATGCTAGAGGTTCGTTTAAATGTCTTATGTAAGCTAACACTATCGTGCTCTAAAGAAATTATACAGTGAATAGAGCGAAACAACAGGTTTTGAAGAACCAGGTACGGATGCCTAATTCGATCGCGTTACTCCCACTTCGAAGTCAAGTTTACACACCCCCCACCCGGGGGGGGGGGGAGGGTACTGCCATGCAGTTTAGTCTGGGATAGGGCATAAAATTCAGAGAGTTTGCGTCTTAAAAAGGGTTTCATTTTCAGGGAAACTGATCAATTGAAAACCTCCCTTCAAGAAAATAAAATTGGAACTCAGTCTAATGGCAAAGAAAGCGGCGATAGGTGCCCGGAGTAGAAGGTTATCATTGAAAACAGAAAAAGATATTATTAACTGTCAACAATCGGGATTCTGACGGAAATCACTGACTCAAATTAAATAGTTAATTGTTCTTCAGGATGCGTAGCTGCGTGGTTGGCACAGCTCAGCATGTCAGGAGTCATGAATATTCACCAAAAATATTGAAGTATCTCCAGCTCACGAAGACTCGAAAAAAAAAGACACATCTCTTAGGAAAATTAGGGTTTTTTTTGTAGATGTCAGATTTCATCTGACACGGTAAAGAGAGTCACGCAAGCATTACCTTCTGATTAAACCCTGCTAGTCTGTACTAGTCTTCAACTGCGCATGATCCCCACTTATCATTTTGTCTCGCATGCTACTTAACAACCAATAGTTCCTCTCGTAATGGTTGTTAGTTAACAAGTATTAACCAAGGTCATCATCCTCATCATTTCTGTCTTCTGTCTCTTAATTAAGCAATGTTGACGCTGCCATATATTGTATTATTTATTGTTATCCTTTCATGACTACGAATGAGCAAAATCACTTAACTTGTGGAACATTACGAAACTGGTCAAATTTCTTCAACTCAGAGGGGAAACGATTAGTTGAATATGGAAACATTTTAAGAAAATGAATTTGATTGGGATGCATATAAGCCTCACAGATTAGCTTAGTGGGACTATGTGGACCCCCGTTCCCCCTACCCACCCCCCCCCCCACTAATCTTGACCTGCCCTAGCTTCCTACGCAAACCTTCTTTAGGCTTCGCTTTGTCACTGGTTGCTAATAGTAACAAAGCTTAAAGAACGTGTGCACAGAAGACTAGCCTGCTCTCAGCGTGATGGGCTACTAAGGGACGGACCATTAGAAAAGTAATGGGGGGGGGGGTGGGGAATTTTCAGCTTGCACGAATTTTTTTTTCGCTCACTGCTTGTGCAGGAATTCTTTTTTTCAGGTGAACCCCTCTGCACGAATTTTTTTTACTACGTGTGAAAAAGTCATAATTGGACCATCCTTCTGCATGAATTTTTTTTTTACCTTCTTCTTTGCATGGATTTTTTTTTGGCATTTTCCCTTGCATGAATTTTAATTTTTTTTGTTTTTTTCTCCACCCCCCCCCCCCCCCCCCACATCACTTTTCTAATGGTCCGTCCCTTAACTCAGCTGGTAAAGCGTCGCACCGACTGTCACAAAGCCATGGACTTGAATCCAGACCCAGTCTCAATAATGGTCAATTCTTCAATTTACTTTAAACCCTTTAAATCCCAGTGTCAATATTCATTTTATCCTAACTGTTCTCATATATTTGTTATGGTATTAGTGAGGAGAATTTGTTTAAAAATCAATACAGCTCTTTTTCGGTGATCATTTTCGTTATTCTCATGACATGAATGGTTGATGAACAGTGAATATTGTAATGAGAAATTGGATGTTGGTCACTACTTCGACTTAAAGGGTTAAATCGGCGTTTCACATATATATGATTCAGTTCATGTATTCAAAATGTCCACTTGAATATTATTTTACTGATTTTTTGAACTTGTACTTAAATTGATCGTGTTTTCAATTCTCGTCATGTGTCTGCCTGCAATGCATTGATCGCTTTCAGTTGCAAAGGGTGAAACTGCGTTCTCTAGCTGTTACCCCACATGAATACCTTCATGTACGCTACACGACGTTGATAAGCTCACGCTAAGGGTCATTGTTATTTTGATTTCTGGCAGGTTTACAGAAGACGAATGCGATGAAATGTTCCACTGCGCCAACGCAGATGACGATGGCAATTTCAATTATCTGAAATTCACGAAGGTCATCAAACATGGCGAGAAAGAAGACTGAGCAAACGTCATTGAACTTGAGTAAAAACAATAGAAAATTTTAGTAATTAGAACATTAAAAATAGCCAACTGATAACAGCTTCACTTTATTACACTTTAGAAAACAGTCCTAAGAAAGTACGCGCGCTGATTGGTTAGAAATCGTGTTTCTATAACTCGATAGAAACACGGTACATGTTTTCTATTTCTTAAATATTAAGCTTTTGTCACAATTTTGTTTTCAATTCACTTCAAGCAACAGTTAGCCTCTCTCCTTCCAATTTTTAAATGGTTCTTCCCGAATCACACCAGCTCCCCCTCCCTCGTAAAAAATGAACGATCCCTAGATTATTCAAGGCGATTTTTGATACTGACAAAGATTCTTTTCTTTGTGTTGTTTTGTTCACTCGCGTCATTTGAAGAAAATTGTTTTCAGTAAAGAGTTTTGTGTAGTTTTATCAAACCATGCATGTAATGTGACCATTCTTTCCTGTACTGTGGTATAAAGTGTGGTTCTTACTTTTTCATCTGTGGATCAAACCATCCAGTGTGACCATTCTTTGGAAAGCTAGTGGACAGTACTGTACTGTGGTGCTGTTTGTTTTACTGTACAGTGTGGTTCTAACTTTTCCATCTGTGCATGAAACCATGCAATACGACCATTCTCTGCAAAACTATTGAACAGTCTTGTACTGTGTTGCTGTTTGTTTTCTTACAGTGTGGTCTGATCAGACTGTTAAACCACCTTATTATTCTTTGGAGAGCTATGATTGGTTCTGTTTAGCTTTCTGAATCTCCGGAAAGAAAAAAATATGCATGAAAACAATGGCGCCGAAATTTAAAAGCACCCATCCATCACAAGGGGCAAACGATAACAAGTGATGTAGAGGCAAAACACGCAATGAAGTGAACATACAGCGGTGTGGAAAGCTGTTGATGTCTTCATATAGAATAAGCAAACTTTGACCAAAAGAAATTGGTATCTAAACTTTTGATCTTAAGTAAATTTAATCTCTTAAGAACAAAAATGCTCGGTCGCAAAATGAAGCGTTAAATAAGAGGCCAGATTTTATTTCGTGACAAATCGAGCATGCTACACGCTCTAAAGAGTAAAGCTTATGTTAAAACAAAACAATTGATTCTGACATTGTAGTAGGGGTAATTTCGTTCACCATTAGCGACAAAATTTACCAATTTGTGTCATGGTCTTGAAGTATCGCTTCCCTAAATTGAGTTTTTTAGAGATACGATGGGAAAAAGCTAGTTTGAACAGGGTTAAAGAACGCTTATGAATTATAATTGACCTACTAAGCTCAAGGGAGTTTTAATGAGATGGTTAAACACCCCGCTGGTTTCAAAGCTTCATCACAGCCGTAGATCCGTCGTACAGCGTAGCGGCATAGTGATAACATCCTTTTGGAGTTCATCTGTTGATGACACGATTACAAAGAAATGGCCAGCAAAACGAAGTCGAAGAAATCAGGCACGAAAAAGAAGGCTCAACGCGCCACTTCAAATGTTTTCGCCATGTTTGACCAGCAGCAGATCCAAGAGTTTAAAGAGGCGTTCAGTATGATCGATCAGGATCGCGACGGCTTTATCAAGGAAACAGACCTGAAAGACATGTTCAATTCCCTTGGCAAGGAAGAGTCCAACGCCTACATTGATAAAATGTTAGGAGAAGCGTCCGGCCCTCTGAACTTCACCATGTTCTTGACGCTGTTTGGAGAGAAACTGAACGGAACAGATCCTGAAGACATGATTAGGAACGCTTTCGCTTCCTTTGACGCAGATGGGAAGGGAATACTGAATGAAGACAAGATGCGCCCTCTGCTAATGGGAATGGGAGACCGGTAAGGCATCGAACTGTCAATGTTCAAATTAAAGTTTGACTTGTTTGAAAAGTTAACAACCGTTTTGAATCCTGAAAAAAAATTAACTTCGAAGTATAACAAAACCAACTACAATAGAGGAAAGTCACTTTCATTAGCATTTCATAGAATGGTCACCCTGCATGGTTTTATCTATGTAGTGGAAAAGTTAGAGCCACATTGTACAGTAGAGAAAAAAAAAAACATTACTAACTGTGTAGTAATACTGTATAATTGCTCAGGTAGTGTTCACCCTGCATGGTTTGACCCACACTGAGTGATGATGTATAAAGGAAAATGCTAGAACCACACCGCACAGAATACAACCAAAGACGGCAGTGAATATCACTGTTTCGTAGCCTTCCCAAGGAAACGTTTTCTCGCATTAATTCATTTCTTCCACCGAAGACGACTTGCCAATACAGTGTAATATAAATAAATCATAGTTTTGAACATAAAGGGAAAAACAGGACACTCGGGTTTTGGAGTTCTGCCGGTTTCAAGTTTGTTTGCGGCCGATTAACCTTATACAATGCAACAATCATCGGCGTAAATGATCAGTTGCAAATTCCCTATTCAACGGATCATAATCAAGAATAAGTGCAGAGTCACCTCTAAATGAAATAATTGTCGCGTGGTTCGAGAGGCATACAATTGGAGGGTTCAAATATAATTTTATAAAACGTTTATATAAGACAGACTATCTGCGAGAGAGCAATGTCACTGAATGACACACGTATTAATAAGCCCCCGTACACTTAAGATTCTAGACCACTGCAGGTGTTCCTTCGTAAAAAAAACAGTTCGATTGGGGTTTCGTAAATCACCACAAAAATCTGAACTGAATGTTTTAAAGTAACTTATACTAGATGCCAGATTTCACGTTTTTGTCTCCATGAGCTTTGCTGTCTAAAGCTGATTCTGCAGGTTATGAGGCCATCCTGCCAAATTGTGGTTACGTAGCCGACTTAGTAAATGAACAGACATTGGTGCCGAAATGTTTCAGTCACAGCTCCTTGCATGGTTCGAGATATGAAAAAGGCACTCCAAAACGCCAGCTTTGTCCGTCTCCCGTTATTTAAGTGGCAGCAGTAAGAACAGTTCAATGGTAACTCTGATTAATTCCGCATGCTCCAATTTCAACACAACAGAACTGAAGAACTATTCGCCAGCTTTCGCATAAATGGTCACAGTTCATAGTTTGACCAAGGGACGAAAAAGTTAGAACCACATGTTTGTACGAATGCCAAGCTCCGTAGAACATAAGCAAAAACCTTATTTTTAAAGTTTTCTTCTCGATAATGAAATGAAGTTAAAAATAATAAGTGCGTTTGTAGTTTTAAAAAAGAATGGATACCCCAAACATTCCTTTCGTTTTTGTAACAGTAAACTGGACAACTTCGTTGGTAGTGTCACAAATGCGGCCTTCATAATCCTGGCATTGTATTAGCACGAGAATGCATCAATCAGTGAATAGTCCAGTTTGTCCAAGATTAATTTATCTGCCCGTTCGTCGTCCGTGTGTTATGTTCGAGCACTTATGTGCTTTTAAGTCTTTGCGCTATAAATCTAGGGGAAAGCGTGGGCGGGGCATTTGTGTCGCTCAAAAAAGATGTATATCCAAAGCAACTGAAGGATTGAAATTCATGAAAAGGCTCTTGTTACAAATACTTCTTGCTCGTGCCAGTCCCACGCAAAATTCGCAAGCGCGGGAAAAGTATAATATATTCATGTGTGAACGTATTCAGTGTCACTTCGAGGAATGCACATGTATGGTAACGGCCTTTATGTTTTATATTTGAACTTACGAAGCTTGTCCTAACGATCAGGTAAACAGTCTTTGACGTTTGCTTATTTCCCTTTGACTTTGTTCACTGCCTTTGTCTTAATCTATGTAACAATCTGTTGTTGTTATTTGTAAATTCTTTATTAGAAACAACTGGCGATCACGTATTAAAATCATATGCCTGTCAAGTCCTGAGAAAAAATTATTTTAGAGGAATCATTGAAAGGTAGAAATTCCTGTGCGGAGTACAGTTCAACAGCTTTTGTGTTGAGCCCTTTTACTTTCAGAAGAGATTGACATGCAACTTCCTCTTGCGTCTGATAGGTTTGATGAAGACGAATGCGAAGAGATGTTCCGTTTGGCAAACACAGACGACGATGGGAACTTTAACTACATAGATTTCGTGAAGACAATCAAGCACGGAGCTAAGGACGACTGAACAGTAAAACTAAAGAAACGTTTAAGAATTAAATGACTGCGTAACGCTTACAAACGTTTATAGATTTCGTGAAGACGATCAAGCAGGGGACCAAAGACGACAGAGCAGCGATGATAAAGGCCGACTAGAATTCAAAAGACGGAGTAACGCTTATATACGATGACGAAAATTTAACTACAGTAAAAGCAAATGTCGACCGATTAGTGATAATAAAGCAACGATTATAAATGTAGTGAAACAGCTGTCAAAACAACAGGGGAACAGTATTTAAGTGACAGTAATACCGGCTTGGAGAAGAAGTTACGAAGACTATAAAAGTTACATTCGACAGACATAAGCAGGCGAATAGACTCAGACTACACGTAAACGAAACAAACGACGTTGAAAAATGTTAATGAGGAGTTATTAATTTCATGTGAATTTTTTTATCGTTGACTTTTTACTTAGAACTAATATTTGGGACTGGGATCTGATTGACCTCAGAGGACATAAAATAAAAACATCAATGCTCGTTTTGTAGGGAGGAACTAATTGACACTTAAAATCTACTAGTATACTAATGAAAATGCTGCAATCTGATTGGCTGAGCTACTGCACACTATCACGCAGAAGATTTAGTATTTTGGTATTTTTTTTCAATGACACATGATTCGTCCATTATGATTTTTCCTAAAACAATTAGATAATTCGCTCTCGATTTCTATGAGGTGATAGTCGATTAGGCCCCGATTACACGCTCCTTTTAGAATATTACCCTGAATTAACAAAAAAAATGCTACGAAAGGTTCGTTTTTGCTCCCTTTTATTATTCCTTAGGGCATCAGTCGAGGTCGTTTGAGAAGCTGTATCAAAGATTTGATTCGATGAATTTTTTTATCAATTCAAACTCACTACCCGATGTTTTGTATGTGATTAAATACCGCAGCTCCTGTTTGATCATCACCTTAGTCTGTTCCGTCGATGTTCAATCGTACCCCAAACTGCGATTGCTCTACTCTTTCTACAGTTCGAGTTTAAAGATAAAATATCTAGTAATCCTGAAGTTTGCAAAAGTTAGCAAAGAGAGGTTTCTCAGCTTCATTATTTTCTTACGGTGAAATAACTTCCGTAATCAAATCATACACGACTCCAATCTCCAACGACATCGATGTAGCATCATTTTCTTTACACTGAATTAATCCCTTTATATATCTTACAGTAAAGTCGCCATTCTCTCTCTCTCTTATACGTGTATGGTTTTCTTTATCATCCTTTCTGCAATATCAATGTGATCTGAAACACACAAAAATGGGTTTATCTTTCGACTTGGTAATGTAAACTGCTGCCCTACCCCTGCAAGATAGAAGAAAAGCTACCATTTTATCTTACAGAAGATAAAAGTTACTTTTCGAATTCGTTTGATAAACTATTGCGTGTGTGTGTGTGTTTTTTTTTTTTTTTGTCTTTCTGTTTCAATTTTTTACCGACGCAGCACTATTTTCTTCACCAACTTACAACTCTACTTTCACTGCACTTTTCGGTTTGTATCACACAATACATATAAACACATAAGACATATAGAAGGGGCTGGCCTAACCGGCCTTTAAAAACAAAGTGAGAAAAAGTTTGTCAGGAAAAGTGAGAAAAATTTGTGAGGAAATTAAAGACAAAATGCCTGGTATCCGTCCTGCCAATCCCGTTTGACCCTTTAAGTCCCAGTAGTGACTAGCATCCAATTTCTCAGTACAGTATTCACTGTTGATCAACCTTTTATGTTATGAGAATAACAATCAAAGTAGGACTATGGTGAACTCGTGGATATGTTTACAAAACAGAGAAAAAAGAAATAATTTAAAAATTAACGAGGTGTTTTTTCAGAGTTGTGATTGAATGAACTTGAAGATAATTTTAATAATCTATAATGATTATCACAACATAAAAGTGACCAGGGAGCTGAGTAGCTTTCTGAAATAAACATACAGTGAGTACATGACGCCAATCATTTGACTACACTAGGCATCAGTTATAAGGCAGGTGGCAAGCATACAGTTGTTAAAAAATTTGATAACTTAACATAAGGGTACAGGATTAAATGGCACCGAAACCAAATGTAGTTCTGGTATCCTGCTGCTCACTGTCTGTGAGTTCGAAGTTTCTAACACATGTAACAGGGTCCTTCTGAATAAGGTCTAAATTTTGTTGCCATGATATTGTCAATTTTATCATCATTATAGTTTTTGTTGTCTACAAGTCTATTCAATGTATTCAACAAGAATATCCACCTTGATTCTGCAGCTGATAACGAACAAAACCATGTAGGATAGCCCAGCTGACGAATCATACCAAACAAGTCTTTCTTGCATTTTTGCAAAGTATGTTAGTGATGATCTTAAAATCCTTAAGACTCTCAATCCTTTATCAAGCTGAATTAGTTTATTTACATTACCATCTCATTTTAGGTTATCAGTGGTATATATATTCAGGGTTGCACTTAAAAAAAATCACACTTGCCATCATTAATACAGCAATACATCTTTGTTTTTATCCTTATAACTTCTTGTTTTTACAATGTAAATATGATGAGTCACACAACAGTAAGCAAAACAGGTAAGCCTATTTTTCCAACATGTCTATTTCAACACAATCTAGTTCACTTCAAGGTAAATTCGGAAATCAATAGACAGAAAACTTTTCATTGTAACGGCTTGTGGTGTATTGTATATAATATAACGCTTAATACATTTTCTACATGACTTACTCTTTTCGAACCCTTTAATGACTTTCTTACATTGTAATCTTCATGGTTCTCCGCCATGGCATGCGCCTCCATATTTAATGGTAAGCGTTGACATACTTCTTGACCGTCCCAATACTTCTCCAACTCCATTCCTGTTCGTACTAACACTTAAATCAGTAGAAACGTCCTCCATGCGATGTTTCTTATCCAGGTTGGCCACAGAAGTTCTTCGGTTTCACATCATGGATTCGTCAATTTATTCTGTTTTCAGTAGTAGTTTCGTTCAATAACGAGTACTCATTTCGCTCATATAAGTTCTCATTCAAGTGCTAATTTCGCTCTATGAGTTCTCATCAAAGCTTACTACATTAGCAAGAGATTTTCTCATCTTCAGATCACTTTCGAGCCAACTGAAATTCATATACTGCTTGTAATCTTGGGGGCGGTCGATGGCGGTCGATGTCGGAAAAGCGAATAGTTATCATCTGTTCACGTTTAGCGCCTGGCCGAGTAAAAGGCTCATGAAATTCAGTCTCCAAGTTGGTTATTGTCCTAACTGGAAACACTTAAACTCCTTTTGATTTTAGTAAGACCGCTAATGAGGCCCTGTTAGTGAGGTTCTTTATGTCGCGCGTCTGAGTTTCAAACCTTTTCACGTCGCAATTTCGGAAGGTCGAAGGTCGCTGTCGTAATTTCCCGTGAGCGGCTCGTCGTTCGTCGCCATTTCAGGTCCTTTATGTCGCCGTTTCAAGGCCATGTCGCTTTTCGAAATTTACCCCTACCAGGGCCTCGCTAATCGTCCTCTTAAGCTACAAAATCATTACAAACTCTGGCAACGGTACGATACACTTTCAGCGTGAACTTTCATCAACAGACTTCCGTGACTTCGGTCACGACAATTGTCGTCTTCATATCGGTGCCCCCGAGTTGTATCCGACTAATTACGAAGATGTCTACACTGGAGTGAGTGAGTGAGTGAGTGAGTGAGTGAGTGGCAATTTGCATATCGGAGTCCCCACAAAAACTCGCAAATACGCTTCGCGTATCCACGAGTTAAAAATGATCACCCAAAATAGTTGTATTGTTATTTAATGAAATTCTCCTCACTAGTAGTATAACAAAATATATGAGAACAGTCAGGAGAAAATGAATTTTGATATTGATTACTTCATGGCTTAGAAGATAATAATTGATTAATTTAATGCAAGTTAAGTTATTTCTTTTCGGCTTATCTTAAAAGAAATTGATTTGTGCAAACATACAAAACAATGAGAAAAATGCATTCTTCTGTGGGCATTATATATCCGTGTAGAGGTGGAGAATGTTTAGTATTTGAGAGAGTCCAGATCGACTGAACAGAAAGTTGGAAGTTTAGCGCCAATCATAAATGCCAAGCAAGGTAACTGGGAAGGTTCTGTAGAGCTTGATTCAGGTTGGTACAGCCTAGCTATTGACTTTTATCAACGAAAAGATCGTCAGTGCGAATGCAGACATGTCACCCTTACAAACTGTTATTGATCGAGCAACAATTTTACAATAACTGAGCGAATTCTCGCGCGCTGATTGGCTAATTTTTATCATCAATAAGAGTACAGACACACAAAATTTTAATTTATGCAAGGTTTTTTCGCGTGATAAGTGAGCTGTCAAACAGTCAGATTTTTACCCAATCAAATTGTATTACGTGATGTCACAAGCCAATGAGAAGGCGAGAAAAGTTATTGAGAATAGTTGCGCCCTGATTGCGTCAATTTAAATAAAATTCTGCATTATTCGAGTTTACTTGCTGTTTACTTGCGTTTTCTTTTCATTTAAGTCTTCGCGTTTTGTTATTGTAAAAAACAAATTGACGTCCGTTTTTTATGCGTCTGTCGTCTTATTGATGATAAATTGCGTCATAACATTGTCAAAGTTTGTTGTAGATCCACTCGCCTATCGGCTCGTGGATCTACAACACTTTGACAATGTTATGACGCAATTTATCATCAATAAGAGGACAGACGCATAAAAAACGGACGTCAACTTGTTAAATAGAAAGCATTTCAGACAGTTTGAACGCCGCATTGCTTATTGTTGCTTATTTTCCCGCGAAAATGGTACGGGTGTATTTCGCGGGACTTAAATCTCGCGATCTATTTTTTAAAAAAAATGCATTGTCAGGAAACTAAATTCGCAAAAATTGTCAAAATACTTATCTGTATTGACTAAAAGTTAGTCTCAGAATTGGCACGACTGATTTTTGTTCCATAGAGATAGTTTCTGTGACTCTATACAAGACCATATAACAAGAAAACAGCTTGAGATGTTCCTTCGCAGCAAAGTAGAGCTTTGCAAGAGTACTACATAACACCGTCATATCTGTTGCTTACAGCTGAAGGATATTGTCAATTTCTTCTGAGAAATATGACCAAAATAAGTCTCTGTCTAAACCTTTATGATGGTTTAGCGAGCAATTGAATATAGTAGACTTTTTAACTACCAATGCATTGTTTAAAAAAAAACTTGAAATCGATACTGATGGGTTCTTACTAGCCCAATGTGCATCTTATTAAACCTCATTCGGAAAAAACTGCGTTTTTTTCCAGGAATCCCATGTTTGTTTTTTGTTTTGTTTTCATTGTTTGCGCCGGATTAC
This sequence comes from Ricordea florida, assembly GCA_949710005.1. Classification (NCBI taxonomy): domain Eukaryota; kingdom Metazoa; phylum Cnidaria; class Anthozoa; order Corallimorpharia; family Ricordeidae; genus Ricordea; species Ricordea florida. The sequence continues at coordinate 4,836,419 of OX453287.1, read as the reverse complement.
GCCACGGCCCACAACGGTCACTGAATTAAAAAAACTCAACAAGCAAACATAGACAAATGTTGCTACTGATTGAGATGTATGTAGTGACCTTTCTAGGCCACCTTACAGTAGAGTATTTCTGATGCAACGTGGTACATACAAAATGCCAGCGACGCAAAATTTGATATGGATAGGGTCTAGTGACGCAAACATGGCGCCGATGAACTTTTTTTGAAATACTCAAGTCAGCACACAGGCTGCCATGAAAACACGTCAGCGATTCTCAACGCTACTGTTCCTATTTCGGGTCTTCACTCTGTGTGTCAAACGCTTTCTAAAAATTACTCTTTTGCTGTCATTTTCCACTGGAAAGTAAGATAGAAAAATCCAGTTTTTAAGGAAAGCAATACATGTACGTGTAGACGAATTAAGTTTAAACATTTTCCAATGTTTACATAACCAATACAGGTAAATAAGTTTAATTGCACGTAATGCCGAAAAAAAAAACTGAAGAGTACAGTTCGGTAATCTGAAGTTCCTACGATTCGTCATATTCCATGCATGGTTTCGGGTTCCGGGATGAAAAAATGAGTTGGAACTTGGAAGAATACAGAGGCTGGGTAAAACATCGAAACCTAATTGGACTGTTCTTGTTTGATTGGGCAATTTAAACTGATTGAAGGAGAATAAACGCATTAAAGAGCTTACCGCCAGGTGTTTCATTACTAGTACTATAGAGATAATAAACATATTCATCTCCCTTTTAAGGTCGACATTTATAATTAGGCGCATGTTTTCCTCTCGATTTTCGTGATTTACCTATTCTGTTGAGCACCATGAAAGTTGCAGTTCCGGCAAAATAAGTGTTGGTAGCAATTTGGAGGGGAAGTAAACAGCTCAATGGTGAAATAAGACCGTTTCGCACGGAATCCATATAAGATATTTTCATTACGTGATTTCACTACAGAAGACAAAACAGAAAGTCGAGAAAGCTGTACCTAAAGGTATCGCAAAATTTACAAGGAATAGATCAGGGGCACCCAACGAATGATTTCGGTAAAATATCTGTTCGAATGTAAGGTCGCCTAAATTTTTCGGAAAATTTCTCCTCAAGGGAAAGAACACGTTGTCTTGATTTTCGGAAAAAAAAATTGCCCTGGAATTTGCGTAATTTAGGTGGTCGAGAAAAAGTTGTCCAAGACTTTTCGTAAATAGATAGTCAACAGAAAGTTACCCTAGAATTTTCGTTCGAGTTACAACTCGCAATTTTTGGACGTCGTCCGCAAGCTAGGGTATAGGGATGTATAACGCATGGGTGCAGAAAATCGAAGCAAGATTTATCTGAGAAGGAAGTCCAAATTCACCAAATCAGAACGTCTTTGTTTAACGTTGTACTCTCGTACTGACTTGAACGACCTGGTAAGCTTAATTTTCACAGTCTTTATGCTGTTGACCGACCATTCCGACGCGATAAAACTTAGGTCATCCTCATATTTTTTTTTTTTCGTTTAGCGTCGAATGCGTTTTCTGCTATTGGGTCGGTCGGACGGATTGAAAAAAAAGAAAGTTAAAAAAAAAGTCATAAGAATTATTTCAAGTGAAAAATGGTCCAACTACGTACTGAGTTACTTTTTTTTAAATGCCAAAAATTTGGGTCGGTCGGACGACGCTAAACGGAGAAAAAAAATAGGATGGCCTTAACGCTTATGGATAAGCTGGATATGTTTATACTAGATTTGTTTTCTCCTTGTTTAAAACGCTTTTCCGCGATCAAATTAAAAACTGGAAATTTTATCGGTTTCAAACATGTATAGGTAATAATAATAAACATTCACCTTACATCTAACTGATCTAAGTGATCTGAATGCTTTATTTTTCTAAGTTATGGAAGATATGGTCGACGGTAATGTCGGCTTCTTTGTCTCTTTTCAGTAGCGTGTGATTTCTTCCCCTAATACTTTCGAATAAAAAAGTTACTCCCCTGCAATCTTCGGATGCGCGTTACGGTTTGCCTAAAATTTTCGGAATCTCTTCATAGACGCAAGCTTTTACAAAAAGGTCTCCTAAAAATTTCTAACGACAGCAATGCTAGCACGAGTTCTTCATTTTTCGAACAGACCTATAAAGGTAGCTAAAACTTTCGGATGAGCCAAAAAGGCCGCCTAGGATTTTCGAGACGAACACAGTTCCCCTAAGAAATCCGAACAGATAGATAGTTTTTAGGGCAGCTCCAAATTAATGAAACGGGCTTCTAAAGCATAGAAAATTCCATTTAAGGCACTTCTGAGGTATTTGGAAAAATTTGGTCGTTGGGTGCCCCTGATAGATGTCTAGTACAACGACTTAAACTTCTCTTAATTACGTACCAAAATGCACACCATTGTTTCTGGTCAAATACGGACTAATTAAGAAGAAGGAATCCCAAACAATAATCACACACCAGTGAAACTAGGCAAAGAAAAAACTTTTATGCTGCGTTGGCCTACCCCAATTAACTTAAAATTGTTCGAAAAAGGAAAATTACTCTTAAATTAAAGCATGCCACCAAAACAGTCTAGTTGGTTAATTCAAAAAGCCCATAAGGTTCGGATATTTTTAATGCAGTTCCTTTTTTTCTTTTAGTTCGTTGGAAAATCGACAGCTGTGTGATTGTTTAAGAGCTCTTTTAGTGGCTTAGTTTAGTAAAGATCATAAATGCACTAGGCGATCGACGAAAGAGGAAAACGCACAAAACTGGAAAAGAAAACCTTAATTTTCTTTTTATTTACTCACATACAAGCGCTATCATGCAAATGTTGTGAGAGCCGAAGATATGTTACAGCAGAGTCGTATGTGACACCTGTTTCAAGTCACAACAATTTCCCATTTCGCCAGTCGAAGCCTTCACTCGGTTGGAAGTAGAGGTAAAAATATCGCCGGGTTATTAATTTTTAAGGGCAATTAAAGAACTACTCTAGAATTTTGCTCTTAGATGCAGGTGCTCAGTGCAACATCGGACAAGAATCTTTATTTGTCATCTCTGGAATAAGCAGTAATTCTCTCTAAACGAGCTCCTTTTAATAGATTCTCGTTTAAAGTCGAACTGTATTCTGTTTTTAATGAAAAGTGGACACTGCGCTCCATAGAATCGACAGCTTGAAGTTAGCAAGGTAGGTAATACTCTTTCCACATAGAAGAGGTGTTGAAACTAACTGAATAGAAGATAGAAATTCAGTTAAAACAGCAATTTAAAACAAAAATCAAGATTGTATCTGGAGATAACGAATCTACACTATTCTTTGCCGGGACGACGTCTTGAAAGCTCTGTGTATATAGCAACGATTCGTCCGGCTTTTCAATTACCGTGATAACTGGTATCTGCGTCTCTCGTTGCGATAGAGGCGTTGACAGAACTCGAAGTTTCAAACTACAGGGGCGAATCTCCCTCAATTTAATTTTGCCCAGCATAAGTTAAATTTTGCTTAAACAAACACGTGAAATGTTCTTACTGTAGGCGCTATAGTAAACTCAACTAGGCTGGTTTCTGAGTTTTCTTTGTAGGTATTTTCGAGGGATAAAGTGTTGAGGGATATGAGGATTTATTACTGCTCCTGTGAGATTAGTATAGGTAATAGCATGGTTTGTAGTGATATTTGGTATAAATACCACGACGGATATTTCAAAATTGTTGTACGTAATTTCAAGAGCCGTTAGGCGAGTGAAATTTGAGACAATTTTGGAATATCTTGAGTGGTATTTATGCCAAATGTCACGTACAAATCATGCTATAATTTGTTTATACTACTACTCGCAAAAGGTTTGTAATTTTCACATGTAGCTATTTCAAATTAAGCAGAAATACCACTGCTCTTAGCCAATCAAATTACAGAAATTTCTATAGTAGTAGTATAACTCGGTATATTCTCTTTTAGTAGATGTTTTTATGGTTGGAATTCTGGTCTATATTATTTAACACAATAAAAAAAAGACACGGTTTTTTTTGCGATAACGAATTTTCAGACCCTGATTCAACCTGACAGAACGCTTTACCTCCATTAATTGACCCTTTCATTACTACGTCGGACTCTTTACCACGATTCACTAATATATACAATACTCGTGGTCCAAGTAAACTGAGTTCATTTAACATACTATTAGAGTTTGAATGTTGAAAGTACAGATAAGCATTGTGTGACGGTATATATTAAATTTTTATGCCTGGTTCGAAAATGAAGGATGTAGAGAGAGTCAATAGTCATGTAAGAGCAGGGTGTGACAAAGACATGTACACCATCAATAAGTTTGCGAAACGTTTACTATAGAATATTCATCCACTTTGATGTTCGAGAGTGCGACTAAAGCCTTGGAAAGAGAATAGCAAAGGTGAATAACAGGTTTTAGTATAAATACTCAGGTGATTATACAAAATCGCACGCTCTGATTGGTTCGCTATCTCGGATTATCAGCCGATAATCACCTCGACGACGAACAAAATGGCTGCCAGTAGTTCGTGCGCTTTTGATGAAATAAAATTTTTTTCGTGTTGTACAATGCTTTTTCTTTTTTTGTTTTGAAATAATCACCTGTGTGTTTATATTAAAACAATTATTCGCCTCAGGCTCAGTGATTATCGGTGAACTCAGTCACCTCAACTTATTCGTCTCGGTGAATATTCACCGATAATCACTTCGCCTTCGGCGAAAAATTGTTAAGTAGACAGAACGGGATGGACCAATTTTTGTATCGTTCTATTTTCTTTTGTTTCCTTTCGTTTTCTTTCGTTTTCGACTCGGGATAAAATCCTCAATTTCTCATTACACACAGGGTTGATTACTTTTAAAGTGTTATTGTGGTAAAATCGGCTCATATCTTCTTCTCTTGGGTTATCTTGTAGCGTACCACACAAATAAAGAAACATTTCTTAATTTTATGATCATTTTATAACGGGATATGTTTTTCCTGTTTACTCACTGTTACACAAACACTCATTGTTATATAGCTGGCGTTTTTCCCGCTACAGCGCGCCCATTCGTTGGCTAGATCATGGTCACATGACATCTAACAATGAAACTGTTTACCGCCAAATGCCAGGAGCGTGCAACATTACGAAAACTATGACGTCAAACGGAAAATGTTCACTGTGACTCGCGAAATATTGACCTCTGCTGCACGTGATCAGAGCGTTTTGTTTTGCTACATAACAAATAACTTCAAGACTGGTCCCTTGGGGAATAGTGAATTTTGTTTCCTTTGAATTGCAATGTTTCCCTCGACTTCGTTGCGATTCTCGGGAAACAAAATTCACTGCTGTATGTTATTATACTAGAAACAGCTACTTACCCAGAATCCCTAACCCAAGAACTGATTGGGGTAAAAAAACAATGTATTATACGTGTATAAGCGATTGGGCAGTTCTTCCCAGTGCCTTAAGAAAGCCTATGCCATGTAAAATTTTTAAGCGTTACATTAAGAAGTTTTTAATTGCTAAGTATTTCTAATTTTGAAGTTTGATATCCAGTTCCTTCTAGAATTTTATTCATTTGTATGTGTATTTTCTTACTTTTTAAATTTTTTGAATAGTTTAGTGATTTTTTAGTTTTTAACCTAGTTTATAATAGTGAGGACCTCCCTGAAAACCACATAATGTGATGGGAGCATCCTCTTTAAATATTTATTATTATTATTATTATTATTATTATTATTATTATTATTATTATTATTATTATTATTATTTGTTCCCCTCGGAATACTTCTCCTGCAACGTGGTTACTGATGCTGCCAGGCCAGGTCACCTGGAAGCGGATGTGACGTAATTTTCTCAAAACATCTTAGCGGGCAGCTAGAGATCTCATGTATATACCCACCACGAGTCGCATTGTATGTAATTGTTTCCCTTCAGACAGGCAGAGATCTATGTTTATCCCCACCACGAGTCGATCCCATGTACGTAATTGAATGTTATTTTGACGTAATTGAATGGTGCATTGAATAATTTAACGTGTATTACGTAGTTGGGGACTCGTGGTGGGTATATACATGAGATCTTTCCCTCTTAGCGGCTTTGCCTTATTTAGCTAAGTTCTTATCTTTCTTTTTTTTCTTGTTTATTTGTTTGTTTGCTTTTTGTTTTGCCAGTTTGGCGGATCCAGAAAAGATAAGACCAGTGTTCTGTTTGTCGTAAGTAGTTGTTTTTCTGGTGTTGTACAATCGAATTGAACTACAATCCTGGTCAAAATTATCCGGGACACTAAAGGACTGACCCGCCTCGGATGCAAGTTAAGTGTATTAAAATTATAATAAACCTGGAAAACATTGTTGCTTTTATTTGCTGTTATTACAACCACCCCCTCCCCCTCCCCCTTAACAATGTTGATAGCCACTGTCATCATACGTGGCAACAAATCAACATTGAATGTGGGGGAGGGGGGAGATACTGCCTTTGGGTTATCTGTTATTATACCCCTCCCCCCCCGTCCCTTAACAATGTTGATAGCCACAGTCATCATACGTGGCAACAAATCAACATTGAATGTGGGGGAGGAGGGAGATACTGCCTTTGGGTTATCTGTTATTATACCCCTCCCCCCACCCGTCCCTTAACAATGTTGATAGCCACAGTCATCATACGTGGCAACAAATCAACATTGAATGTGGGGGAGGGGGGAGATACTGCCTTTGGGTTATTTTTTTTTTTGCAAAGTGTCCCAAAGTTCTTGGCTAGCGCTAGGATTGTAGTTCAACCTCTGCATGGCACTAAGTTTGCATATTGGCTGATTGGTCCGGCTACATTTGAGACCAACTTGTAGACATGATGCATAACTAACGTTTTTATTTTATCTTTTGTTCGCATTCTAACACCTGCTTTGTTAAAGATATATTTCCAGAAAAAAACTGTTTTGAAAACCCGGGATTTTAGCGACATCTCTACTCCCCAAAATCGGACTATCTGTCCGTGCTGTACATCACAAGTGCGAACACAGAACACGTTAGCTTGAAGCATAAGGTGATTTTTAAGAAATAGAAAACATGTACCGTGTTTCTATCGAGTTATAGAAACACGAGTGAAAGTTTGGGAGAACGAGAAATGCTGTGGGAACACGAGCCGCAGGCGAGTGTTTCCACAGCTTTTTCGAGTTCTCCCAAACTTTCACGAGTGTTTCTATAACTCAATAGAAACACGAAGAACATGTTTTCTATTTCTTTTAGAAAACACCGCGACGAAAAAAAGAAAAGCAACTTGTTAGCTTTGATTATCAAACTGTAAATTCTCTTTGCTCGCGTCATCATTACGTCAACAGCTCGTGATAGTTCTGTGTTTCTATCGAGTTATAGAAACACGATTTCTAACCAATCAGCGCGCGTACTTTCTTGGGACTGTTTTCTAATGGTCTTTTCAAACTGTTTGAATCGATATGTAAACGGAGTGCAAAAAAGCATTCTTGGCGCTCAAGACGTGGCTATTTTACTGTTGAATTAATTCGCGTGTTCTGGTGCACTCAATATAAGTGGATCATGCCTCATCTGAATGAGAAATGTGTTTACAAAACATAATTTAAAATACAATTTTTCCGATCCCAAAACGCTGATTATCATTAACTGAAGTTTTGTATCTTCTATTGAAAATAAGCATTGTCGACTTTTTATTCATGCATGTACGCGTTTACTTTGCTTAACTTACTAATACTTTTATTTTGCTTCCATATTACTTTTATGATGGCCTCCTTGAAAAGTAACTTTCTATAAGCTTTCAAAATTCCATTTCATTTATTACACTAAAGCCAGGAGCCCGTTAATGGGCTCCTGCTAAAACGTAATATCGCTGACTGATATTATCAGTGTTATGGTCCTGTCGATACATAGCAACTGAACAAAATAACCCCATTTACCAGACTAGTTCTGTTGGATACGGACGCGTATTTATCAGTTTTATCCAGTAGCTAGAAGTCATTACTTTTCGTTCAAGTGAAAAATCTGGTAGTTGTTTTTAAAACAACGCCTTTAGAGACCAAACATTCTGACATGTGGTCTTGTATATCACTGGCGTTTTGGACAAACTATCCAATCGGAAATCATTTCTTTGTATGGTTTTGGAAATTACCAGTACAGAGGGTAAAAGCTGTTAATTAGTTTCTTTCCTGGTTCATTGCTTTTATTCTGAGATCACGGGAAAGCACATCCTATCGCCATTTGAGATCTGTCAGGGAGCTTGAAAGTTGTGGTGCGTTGGGGCGAGTGATAAACATATCAGGTATCGTTTTCCCTTTCTAACAATTCATAAAATATTTTCAGTTTTAATTCTGTCGTCGGGTTACGTTTCAAATTTGTATTTGAAGGACAGTGAGGGAGATCAGCCAGTTTTTGAACAACGTACTTAAACTGATCTGAATGGTACGATCACATAGCGGCCAAGCATGGAAATTTAAGTATCTTGATTATTAAAACTATTTTGTGGAGAAAAGCAAACGAAATTCAAGAATTTGCCAAAAGTTTAACATCAATTCGGCGCCAAAGTTCGCCAGGACCCACCGACAAAAGAAGGAAGCAAATCGCTTGATTTTTATGCGCCTATACTCCTCGATACGAACACCCGAAATACTGCAATGACCCGGATACCGTGAGTTGCGATTTACGGACTATCTACACGGAGGCGAGAAGGGAAAAAATTGAAACGGTGCGTTGGGAAATAAATCGGAATGGATACCAAAACAATTAGTGGGTTTGTCTGCCATATGCATATGGCATGAAGAATTATGCAGATTTCGAGGTTGTTATACTCCTTTATCTGCATAGTTCTTCTCGCCTTATATCACTTATACAACGCCCTCCATTCATGATCATTGTGAAAACGTCTAACATTATTATATCAGGAAAATCTCACGAGGGAAGACCATATTTATCACTGAATGACTTACGGACCAGGGCAAATATTGACGAATGATTCATAACGAAATGTAAGACTAATGTTTCTCAATATTTACCCGGCAGACCTTATTAATAAATTTTCTGTAGAGGAGTTAACTGTTTCCTGACACTCTGATTGAATATTTAAACTAGTTCAATAGCAGTGCACTGAAGTTAAGTTCCATGAAACTAAGGGCTTAGCGAATATCCGACAAAAAATGGCGTTTTTCGTTTCACTTTATTATTTAAACTTAGATTTCCGAGTAGAGGAAGTTGGTAATAACACAGACTGTGTGACAGCACAGTGTTACACAGCTCTTAAAACTGCTATATGTTTTACAGTACACACCAACTCGGGAACCCTACAGTCGAATTCGCTAAGTGCATTATTATCGCGTTATGATGCACTCACCATCGGCTTAACCAATGAAAGTGTGAGTTACATCTGCTTCATTTTATTATTGGGAACTAAGTAATGCAATTAATTAAAATGATAGTGAAAAATTGACCGGTGAATCGCAGTTGGGTTAAGAAGTAAAGCTTGTATGCTAAATGGCTTCCACTATTTAAGAAATAGAAAACATGTACCGTGTTTCTATCGAGTTATAGAAACACGAGTGAAAGTTTGGGAGAACGAGAAATGCTGTGGGAACACGAGCCGCAGGCGAGTGTTTCCACAGCTTTTTCGAGTTCTCCCAAACTTTCACGAGTGTTTCTATAACTCAATAGAAACACGAAGAACATGTTTTCTATTTCTTTTAGAAAACACCGCGACGAAAAAAAGAAAAGCAACTTGTTAGCTTTGATTATCAAAATGTAAATTCTCTTTGCTCGCGTCATTATTACGTCAACAGCTCGTGCTAGTTCTGTGTTTCTATCGAGTTATAGAAACACGATTTCTAACCAATCAGCGCGCGTACTTTCTTAGGACTGTTTTCTAAAACAATCATGCCACTGGTCCTCGGTTTCTATGAATTAATTCAACTCGGCGCTACTCGGCGAGGCGTCGTCTAAAACTGGAACTCGTAATTGCTTTCACCGTCTCATATGCCGAAAAAATATGTAGAAAGAATAGCGAAAAGAAACATTTTTCGCTGCATTTGATTGAATATATACCTCTTAACCGAGTTCGAGGTCCGTACTGTAAGTTACGGACAGAAATTTTTCGCTCGGATTTCTGGCCCAAGCGCGAAGCGTGCGGGCCATAAATTCGAGCAGAAAAAAAAAAACTAGGATCCGTAACTTATATCATATTACAGTACGGACCGAGATAACGAAGTTTGAAAGATATTTATTATATCCCTGGAGATATTTTGGCGACCAAAACAAACTTTTGAATTTAGCTCACTAAATTGACCAATCACAGCGCGCGTACTAACTGAAAGATATCTCAAGCATCTAAGCGGGCTGGAATCCTAAATACTCGAATTTGATTGGCTAATCACGCGCACGCCGGTCCATATTTTTAGGTCTGATAATTTTCCCCGCTGTAGCAATTTCCTGATCTCTTTTCTTACTTTAAAAAGAAGACATCCACAAAAAAAGTAAATAAGTTATTTACCTGGCTAGGTCTGTCAAGACCATGGGCACAGTTTTTTCCTATATATACGGACTATTAATGCATCTTAAAAAGTTATAATCTAGTATTTTCCTTTAATTTTCCTTTAACTATGATCTAATATTTCCTTTAACTATGATCTTATATTTTTCTTTAACTATGGTCTAGTATTTTCCTTTAACTATGATCTAATATTTTCCTTTAACTATGATCTAATATTTTCCTTTAACTTTGATTTAGTATTTTCCTTAAACAGGAGCCCATGCCTTTAACTATGATCTAGTATTTTCCTTTAACTATGATCTAATATTTTCCTTTAACTTTGATTCAGTATTTTCCTTTAACAGGAGCCCATGCCTTTAACTATGATCAGGAGCCCATTAACATGGGCTCCTGCTATGATCAAGTATTTTCCTTTAACTATGATCTAATATTTTCCTTTAAGCTTAGCTAGAGGGAATGTAACATTGGGCTGTGATCTGCTACTGAATCTGAGAAAAACGAAAGGGTTATAAGATTCACAGGAAATAATCAGGTGCATAAGAACCAAAAGGACATAGAGGATATTACGTGGCCGCGCCAGGATACGACTTTTATCTTCGAGTGCTTCGCTCACTCGTGAGAGATACTTTCAGCACGAGGAGATAAAATTCGTATCCCCAAGCGGCCATGTTATGTTTGCCTGCTCAGTGAGAAAGTCATCGGTAACTGTACCGACTTTGCACCTCGAAGCCATTTTTTCAACGAAATTTCAAAAGACCAGGCCTCGCGCCTGAGCGGGAAGCTCTCTTGTAATTGGCTAATCATGTTAGTAACCATGGCGACAGCAATATCCTCAAACGTGAAAGATAAAAATAATATCTTCACTGCGCGGATGAAGATAAGATTTTTTATGTATGAAATAAATGTTTTGTGTTATCCACGCGGCTAAATCTTTTTAAAAAATGAATTGCAGTCATGATTTATCAAAAGTCAGATCAGAGGACAAGGAAGTTTCGTTTTATCTTTTCTTACTTTTAATAATAACATTGAAACGGCTCTATAAAACTTCACGCGTTGTGTTACGCAACTACAAACGTGACCAATGCCAAAACATTTTTTGTGCCGTCTGAGCTTCATGGCACTTAAGATTCGTTCAATTAATTTTTTCGTGGTTCTAACCTTAACAAAAGCTGATTAACTTGCATTAGGTCATTATAATTTACAGTAATGCCCATCTTAGAAACACGGCTATTCAAAAATGGTTTACGTGTGGCCGTCTATTTCATTACTGTTGTCTAGAGGTAAGCCTTCAGTGAGAAACTTTGAAGACATTGTCATATTCGTAGATGAAGGTAGCGTTAATAACAGCCACGTTGACCCAAAGGTACAAACAAGGCCTATTTCCTTTGCAATTAATTATATCATCAATGAACATTTTCCGAAACATGTTCTCTTGAAAGGATCGAAATGTGCCTTTTCTATTTTCAGTCTAATCTTCGTAATTAATCAGGCTCGTTCATTATTTTTGTGTTATGATCAAGAAAAACAGCGACCGATTTTTATGTCTTACCTATTTCTTGTCAGTCTTTTTTTTTTCCTTGTTCTGTGTGTGTGTGTACATGTGTGTGTGTTGTTTCGAGGTGGGGGTTAAAATAGTTAAACGAAAGCAACGATATAGAATTATTAAAATATATCAAATAAACGTGTTTATTGTTTTCGTCATTTGAACAGGCAGAATAGTGATCTAGGTCTTGCGTCTTTGTTTTATTCATTTCGAGATATGGTTTAGTACTTTCAAGAACGATAGCGGTGATATCAACTGAATTCTAATTCGATCTCAGTTTCATGACAATGCACCGATCCAGCTGGACTCTAAATTTGACTTACATGTAGCCACAGAAGCACTAATTCCATATCCTTTTTCAAGGTGCATGTTTGCAGGTACATTTTTTGTTAATTTTGTCTTTAACTAATTTTAATGTCATTTTTACAATACAAACTACAATGCAAACCCCTTCTGAAGTAGAAGGTATTTTTGAAAACGAAAATTACTGAGTTAAGAAATAGAATTAACTAAAAACCAAAAATTACCAGAAAAAACACTCTTTTATTATAAATACCTATCAAAATATTCCTTCCTGCCTGGCATGGACAACAAGAAAACTAACGCTTTCGTGCTGTTCGCCTGTAATTTTCTTTATTGGGTTGGTTATCTCCAGATTTCTGATAAGCCAGGCGCAGAGCTTTTTGCTTATTATTAATTAGCACGTTAGCTGGCAGGTTGTTTTGTTTACGTTAAAGATGATCGAAGTGCCTGAGTAGTGACTAATTATCGTAACAAGCAAAAGGAGGATGCTATTTTGAGTTGAGAATGATAAAGTGTTTTGAAAACAAAGGCAAAAAAGGAGCGTGGGGAATGAAAAGGGACCAAAAAATGTAATCAACGAAATTTCCCCCTGACATTTTCAGTTCTCGTGACCCTCTCTGTGTAAGGCACTGCATCCCTGTCTTTTCCTTATATGGTTTAAGAGTACCCCATGCTACAGTTTTTTTTTTTTTTTTCTAGACTGAGAAGGTGTTAATACAACGGATGGGGGTCAAAAAAGGCGTAGTAAAGCGCTTGCACTACGCCCCTGTCAGTAGGAACTGCGCAAGAAAAAAACAGAAATATATAGCACAAGGAGAGATGAGCTTCGAGTGATTTAACTCAGGTTGATGAAAACGTTGTGGTGATATTTAATCGATCAAAACCTACCGCGTCAACGTAAGCAAGCACGCAAACAAGCAAATCGACACCATCCACAAGAATCTACGAGTTTTTGAAAAAGCGAAAATTGCTAATTGGAGAGATTAATGCAAACAAACCAAATACGCTTCATGACTGGAACGTCAGGCTCGAAAACAATAGCATAACGCTTATAAAAATCCACTGACACGGCAGCAATGAATAGCACAAGCTGAATAGGTAACATGATGAAATAAACGACACGCTATCGAAAGATGAATTAACGTTAGACAGCCCTACAGCCAATAAAAGCTTTGGCTGTTGAAATTCTCAAATTTGCCATCATCTGATTTGAAGTTTAGACAGTTCTCGCAAATAGCATCTGCTGATAAAATCAACTTTGATCACTTTGTGCCGGAAAGAAAAGCTAACTTCGATTCCTTGTCGTGTCCTTTCAGTTTCATACGTGTACACTGAAGGTTTCTCCGTGTCACCATTTTTTTTTTTCGCGTTGTCTAAGATTTCGTTGCTGTATGTTTTTCTTTCGGCCTTGTCAACGATGAGCTAACAACGCACCGCACAAAGAGGAATTTAAAAAAAAGCAAGAGGTAGGTCGTTTGATCGACTTGTTTGTTTGGTAAAATCTAAGCATTTTAATAAGGTGAAAAGTTTTTGTTTCTATTACATAATTATGAAACCTGCGTTTCCCTCTTCCCTTACCAGCTGATCGAAAATCCATCACTTTCACGATCTGCGCGAGCAAGTCAGTTATAGCACCAGGCGATCATAATCTTTGACTGATTGAATCCGTAAAGCCTTTGTCTGTTATTTTGTGCTACTGTATATCCACTTATTAGTAAAAGGATGTAAGCTGGTACACATGTTCAAATGCCAAAATGATTTCACCTTTGAGCAGCGTAATAAACGATTTAGCAGTTATTACTTGACGACTGAGGCGTCCTGGTGTTAAAACAAAATAAGGCGCTGTGACTAAGAATTTTTTTATTGAATCATACTCTAAAACAAACAGTATCACGCGGAGGACTCTTTCATGACTTTGAAATAAGTGGGCACGCATCATTTTCGCCTATATTTAATTAATATCAGAGACGGCGGAGCGTATTGTAAAGTGGAGGCCCAAAAACGAGCGCCCGAAGGCGCGATTTTCTAGTGGGGTCTGGGGGCATCCTCCCCCAGAAAAGGTTGAAATATAGAGGCTCGGAAATGGTATTTTCAACATTCTCCATGATATATTTCTTAAGAAAAGACAACCTGGATAAGTGTCAAATGACAAAAAATGTCATCGTCGTAAAAAGTGGGGAGGGGGGGTGGGGGGCTAAAGACCCCCCAGCCCCCCCCCCCCCCCCCCTCCGCGGTCCCTTTATCATAAATGGCAAATGGAAAAGCTAGAATCACACAATGCGAGAGAAGAGTGGAAGACAAAAGGCACAACTGAACCATACCACTCGGCTGGGTAAACCTCTAAAGAGGCAGCTCTTTGTCGGTGATATAGTTTTTTGCACAGCTTAAATCGAAGGTTAAACCACTATACTCATAACCAAGGTCCGGTACTGTTCCGTATCTTTCAAAATAGTTGCATTCCAAGTTTTCACCAAATAATAAAAAATTTAGAAAGAAACCGGTCCTTTATATAGTGAAACAAATCATGCAGCAGCTGGCTAGCTTTTCAGTCAAAACGTTCGTGAAATACTGCAAATTTCCTTCGCCACACGTTGAAGATATTTTGTAAATCGATTTTTAGGAAACCTTAGGACAAAAGACTAATTTTTGCGCTATTTTTTTTCTTTCTCCTTCACAATACTTTGTTTGCCTTCGGTAGCGAGTGCTTCAAGCGCTGACTTGCAACTGGTAGAAAGAAAGATATACAAAACTATGATAAGGTATTCCTTGTCCCTGCTGTTGGCTTAAACTTGGTATAGTCTTTTATTGTCTTACTGTGATACTTGGCATGCCGATAGGACGCCGGTTACTGTTGCACTCTACATTCAAAAAATCCTTTCCATTTGACCACTTTAAGATTTTAAGATCTCTCTTTTTCGAATCGGTGAGAGACTATCTCATAAAAATGCCAGCATTCCAGGAAATGCAAGCTTAGAGAGCCAGTTGAAGCAACAACAACAACAAGCCAAAAACAAGAGACTGCAGATTAAATTTAAAAAATGCAACTGTCGATCGCACAATGCTATACTGAGGGCGTAAGATGCAGTGTGACTTTCATGTTTTTTCTCTTTCACAAAGACCAAAATATAAACGTCACACGATTGCTCTCATCTTAGTCTGTCACTCAGCGAGGCCCTCTAAGTTCAATTTGTTATTCGAGAAAACAGGTGATTGTCAACGAATAGACTGAGCAATAACAAGATGCAAAAAAAATGTCTTATGCTGACATAAGACCCGCGGGATTTCTCACGGGATCTTGCCAAAAAAAGGTAACGGGATGCGGGATAAAAAAAATGAAATTGGTCAAGAGTACGTAGTAGGGGTCTCGAAGTATACGATAAGAGCAGCAGAACGAACCCTAGCTATGTAATGATTCAACTGCAGACCCTTCAAACGCGGCGTGCATCTTTGTCACTTGAGACAACCTGTGAGGAATGCCTGCCTTCCTTAACTTGTGTTCTCCACAAGTCACAAGAATTTGAGTTTTCTGGTTGTTTATTTGAATGTAGACCTTGATCACACGCTCTCGATCTCTATTCTCGGTATCTCGCGTCTGTCTAGATCATATACTGCAAACTATCCATTATTGTATTACTTCTGAGAGTCACATAACAATCTCCGGTTTTCGCCAGAAGACTCTCCCTGATTGCATTTCGAAATGTTATTTTAAGTATCGATTTAAATTACAACAATAGCAAGGTAATGTTCAGTCTCCAAGAAACCCCTTTAAGGGGATTTTGAACCAGAACAAAAAAAAAAGTACTCTACTCTAACAGTTGTCTAATTTCGAGTTTATGAGGCCCTGTTAGGTGTAAATTCCGACAAGCGACGTGGCCTTGAAACGGCGACTCGAAGGAGCTCTGAAATGACGACGAACGACGAGCCTCTCAAGCGAAATTAATAATAATAATAATAATAATCTCCATTTCTATTGCGCATATTCTATATTAATAATCATATGCGCATTACAATCAGACTAATAGACCATGACACCGGGAACACGCCCTACTCTTTTCGAACAGTGCCATGGGTTCTTTTACGTCCCACATTACAGATAGAGTTGTGAGACGGGGCCTACGGTTTATCGTCCTTGTCCGAGAAGACTAGAAAGTCTAACCATTTGCAGATGTCATTACATAGGCAGCACTTTCTACTCAATTATTTTAAGACCATGAGTGTTGGTCCGGCCGGGGTTTTGAACCTGCGACCTCCCGCACGGTAGTCCAGTGCTCTACCAACTGAGCTAACCGGTCGACGTGAAAAGGTTTGAAACTCAGACGGGCGACATTAAGAACCCCCCTAACAGGGCCTCGTTTATCTCGACGGTAGGAATTCCCAGTGCAGGCAATGGAAAGAAGTAGAGCCAACTCTCCAATTGCAAGCGACCACTTCCCTTAAGCGGTTACCTTGTGCAGTACAGTTTACGTTTTGCTTCTCAGTGAAAAACTGTTTCAAAACTCTCTCTAGTGACTACTTGTCAAATCGCTAACAGAGATTGCGACTATTTTCGATTCCTTAAATTTGACGAATTCTTTTGTTATGTGTTTCCGATAAGGGATCACCCAGAGGACTGTTATGAAATCCTTGCTTTACTCAAATAACACAAAGTTCAGTTTTAAGATATCGCTGCGGACAGATATTTTGCACAACTGTAGGTATATTGCTAGATCATGCTCACATTGCATTAAAAATTCAACAGATACAATGTATGATAAGAATTCATATTCCACGTGAAATACACTTGTCCTTTCAATTTATTTTCAATAGAATTATTTCTTTCTCAATGGAACTTTGTATAGTTGCTTCATTCTAGTTGATAAGAGGGTCACAGTAGGATAGGTGGGTGGAGGGGGGGGGGGTGGGGTGGTGATTTGTATGGCTTACGGTTATGATATTTTGGCATTTTTATGGCTAACAGTTAGTTTATTTGCCTTACGGTTAACAGAAAACCTAAGAATTAATCCATTCGTTCAAAAAATTAATAATTAATTTTCACTGTTTGAAGAAGTTAAATTAAAAATCTGTTTTACGGCTAACTTTTTGGCCCAGTTTACACCTAACGGTCAACCCCATTGAGACTCCCTGATAAGGCAATACTGATATATATCTTATTGACCAAGCGTGAGGTCAATATGGCTGTATATTGGCCGAGTTCCTTTTTGCCTTTTTATTGACTGAGACGTAGTTGAGGTCAATAAAATCGCAAAAAAGAAGGAGGCTAACATGCAGCCATATTGACCTCACGCTTGGTCAATAAGATATATATGGGCAATAAACGATTTATTATATGGCCATTTTGCTTTGTTTTGTTCCGCGGGACAACACGCGGGAAATCCCGAGCGGGCAAGATAGGCCCAACTTGCCCGCTCGGGTAGCCAATCAGAACCCAGTATTTTACTCACCTTGCCGGAACTAGCCATATAATAAACAATGATAGTCAGAGTGGATCCATGAAGTATTTGATTTGTCGTCAATGTTCTCTTACCCAAAGGTAGTCTTCTTTGCAGCCGTCTTTCGGATGTCATGCAACGCTTGCGTGACATCCCGAAGGAGACGAGCACGAAGGGTGTTCGCTGTATTTCCTCATTTCATCATTTCATCCCTTTTTTGGAATCTATACATTAACAAATTCTTACATGGAAAATCCTAAGTATTTGCCCCACAGTCAACACATTTAGAATTCATTTAAAATTGGGTCAAATGTCAACTACTGTATGTTCCATTCGCAGTGCAAATATATGACTGATTCCAAATTACTTGATCCCTAACACGTGTATATACAAAGGGATCACTACTGGCTGCATCCGGTAGTTTTTCAGGCTAAATCTCATTTCCCTAATATCGCGTTATAATATGCAGAGGTCAAATTCTGTTGCATCGACACAGTGTTAAGTTAATAGGAGGAGAGATGAAAATTATAAATTATCGACTCAATTAGCGATGTAATACCAAATATCCTCATAAAAAATGGATACGCATGAGGTATTAAAAGCATTGAAGAGGGAAAGAAGGAGAGAAAGTGAGAGATGAAATTTGTGTCTTTAATTTCAGTCTTTTTACTATTGGATGCTTAGGGATCGGAGTGTTGACAGAGTGTTTTTAAAAGTGAGTAAATATAGCCCCTTGAACAGTGAAATAAAGGGTTTCCAAATTTATTTCAACAGGTTTCTTCGCCCGTTTGTTCACTGCTTGTTAATGGAGGGAATTTCAAGCAACGAGCCCAACTCCACGAACAAAACAACAAACTTTACCACACCGTCTTCGACGGAAAACTCGTTTACTTTCGTAGTCAGGTTCGTGTTCACGTTTTGTTTAATCGACATCATTATCCTTACCCTCGTTGGTAATTCGCTGGTCATTCGGGCTTTTGTCGTTTTCCGAAAGCTGCGCAATGTAACGAACTACTTTGTAGTGTCTTTGGCTGTGACTGACATTTTGGTTGCTGTGTTTTCCATGCCTGTTTGGGTGGCTTTTCTGCTAACGGGGCCAGACTGGATCTTCTCCTTGTGGCTCATGCATTTATGGAAGTCTATGGACATTATCTGTGGATTGGCGTCAATTTTCCATCTGCTTCTCATCAGCATCGAACGCTACATCTGCATTTCTTCTCCGCTGAAGTACCACAACATTGTAACCACAGGCAAAACAGGAGTAGCCATTATCGGAGCTTGGATGTTTGCGGTGATCATGGCAGTGATAAAGCTACTCTTGCTGGGGACGTCAGCCAAAGCGTACCAGATAGCCACCTTCGTACTGTGTTTTGCAGGCCCTGTGTTAGTCATGAGCAGCATGTACGTAATGATCTTCAGAGTTTCACGCACACAAGCCAAGAAAATGGTCCTCAAGATCGGGGAAAAGACCAAGCGATTTTCTCTCCCCAAGGAGATGAAAGCGGCGAAAACTCTGGGGGTGGTAATGGGTGCGTTTGTTCTCTGCTGGTTCCCGTTCTTTTTTCTCAACATATTACACGCGCTCTGCAGGTGAGTACTGAAACTTATGTCTCAAGTTCACCATTACCGTGTGTTTACTGAATAACTGCATTCAAGGGAAAATAAGGTAGATTTTCTCTTGCTGCATTACATTAAATTAAAAATCTTTTAAGCAGGTCAAACTTGCACAAACTTAGCCCTAACCTGTGAGAGGCAAACCGAGGCACCTACCTCGGTCATTTTGATATTATAATACGACATTTTTGGCAAATAATGCGTGATCTCAATTCTATGTTCAAACGTAATCATCATAAACGTCCTAAACACCGAAGAAGAGAACTTAACAATAGAAATTGCCTCTGTCATATGATTTTCCTCTCTATGGTCCTGGATTTCCCTCTTAACATTTAGAATGTTTCTCAACAATTGTTGCAAAAGCTGCATATAAGTAGTGTCAGCTAAGGACCTATACAGTACAACAACTCAGACTAATTAACTATCTCATATATGGAAAAACATCTATAGATCTGTGCCCAAAGCAATTTGCGCAAGAGGTTGGATTCTTTATTAAAACTTTCATCTTCAGGTCATGCCAGATTACGACAGAAGCTGTGATGGTCGCGAAGGCCCTCCACTATTTTAACTCCGCGCTTAACCCAATCATCTACAGTCTGATGAATAAACAGTTCAGGGCAGCGTTTAGGCATGTCTTTTGCTATACCTACCCAAGTGGCGCACTCAAAAAATCCGACAGACGAATTTCTATATTTTCTTCCCTGCGAAGCAAGAATTCCATGCCGGAAACTAACGCGTGATTTGAACAGAGAAGCATAGATCGCTGTCAGAGGACGGAACCAGGCAGTGAAAGAGGAGGAAGCATAACTATCAAAAAGAGTTGACACAGCACTCGAGAAAAAGAGCGATCAAGTAACATATTAGGCGATCATATACAGCTCAGAAAATGAAATCAATAATGGAAGGATGTTACGACTTGAGTGCTGCAGGGCAGCAAACTGACAATAGAGTGCAAGTAATACGCTAGAGTCGTAGCTGTGGTCCAACATACAGGACTGATGGAGCTATTGTTTAGAAGTTATAAAGAGATCCAATCACAGCAAGAGTTCTTGGTGCTTTTGGTCTATGGGGGGGGGAGTGAGGGGTGGGGATGAAGGAGAGGGGGGAGGGGTGGTGGTAAGAAACCGAGGAAAAATGGTAAGTACAGAACATAGATTTCGCTCTGAGGACAAACAGTGTGTTAGTTCCTCCCTCTCTCGTGTGAATTGTCCTATATCATGTATCTCGTATCAGCTAAATCTAATTATTCGAAAATTAAGATCATATCCAAATGTCATTTTGAAACTGCCGTTATACACTCGTTTAACAAGAGCACTCCGAGAGCGCAGACCTCTGCCAGCGCATTCGACCCCCTACCGCTAGCAAGGGTACTGATGTTACTGCATCACGTGACATATGGGCAGATGCAGAATTGAAAGATGCACATTTTAATTTTGGTTTGAAGTTGATATAATGATTAAAGTGCGATTTATTGAGAAATTATGAGTTTTTCGTTTTTTCGTGACCTTGACCTTAACCTTTGACCTAGATACCCCAAGATTAAATCAGTTCTAGGTTAGACCATAGCTAATGTTTTGACCAAGTTTGGTGATGATTGGTTGAGCGATGTGGACGCTAGGCTGCTAAACATACATACAAACAAACGCCGGTGAGAACATAGCCTCCGTCCAACTCCGTTGGCGGAGGTTATATAGTATAAATAATAATCTTTATTATTTATAGTGCGAATGCAACATGTTCATATGATCACATGCGCATAACATCAAATAAATTTCAGTAAAATATGCTCATTTGAATATTTAAGAATTTGTGCAATAAAATGTTTGAAAATAACCATAAATTGGTAAATGATATATAGACATATCCAATTCCAAATAACTGTGTCTTAACTAAAACTTTAAAACTATCATGATTGTGCTCCTCTCTGATATGGCGAGGTATTGAATTGAAGAAAGAAAGAGAAGCTGCAGAGAAGGCGCCACCACCCAGCGACCTATAAGTCTTGTATAAGTCTGTAGTATATACCAACTCAGCAACCTTGTCATTTTAAGCAATCTGATTGGCTCTCCGCCTCCTAGGCTTCTGCGTAATGCTTGTCTGCTTGTGCCAGTGAGTTGTGGTTGAAGAGAAACAAAATGGCGTCTAACCAAACTAAATATGTTCGCCTTCGATTCTCGCCTTACAGCTTTTTCCGCGATGTTAGGGAAATTAAGCAAAAAACGACTTCGATGAAAACGTCGACCAGGACGGGACCAACCAATAGGGCTAATGAAAGACATGATGAAACTGTATGTGGAAAATACACTCTGGTAAGTATCTATGTCGAACGAATTACTCTTCAAAACAACAACTTAAAATAAGGATGTTTCTCAAAGTTTTCTCGAGGACGCCGCATTGTTTATCGGCAAAATTATGGATGAAATTCGAGCAGCAATTGAAATATTTGACTATTCGAAATGGAAAAGCAAGCAAAGTCATCATGAAACGAGTCTGCCGTCAGCCACACAATACACGCAGGTACATAAGCGATTCGATTTTTTCACCGGTTGTGTTATCTTCGGCGTTGTTGTCGTGTTTGTTTAAGATCCCCACTAAGGTTGCTTCATAGGCGTATTCTAGAGCAACTATTCTCTTCAATCTCGGTAAATAATAGCCTAAGGAATATTTACCCAGCTGCTTCGCAGCTCGGTAAATATTCTGGCACCATTCGCCTCGATTTCTAATTGTTGATTATTCACAAGCTCTCGTAAAGCCAGTGGAGCATTAAAATCAAGCCCCCTTTGTTAGGTTTAATGGCCAAATTTAATGAAGTATGTTCAAATTTTCTTTTCTCGATCAAACCAGACTTTGTGGCTGTTTATTGCAAAGCTACTAGAAAAATACTGCACTGTGGTACTGTTTGTTTTACTATACCGTGTGGTTCTAAGTTTTTCATCTGTGGATCAAATCATGTAGTGTGATCATTCTATGGAAAGCTACTGAACAGTACTGTACTTTGGTACTGTTTGTTTTACGATACAGTGTGTTTAATTTCTTACTTTTTCATCTGTGGATCAAACCATGCAGTGTGACTATATATCCTTTGGAAACCTACTGAACAATACTGTACTGTGGTACTGTTTGTTTGATTATACAGTATGGTTCTAACTTTTCCATCTGTGGATCAAACCATGCAGTGTGACCATTCGATGGAAAGCTACTAAACAGTACTGTACTGTGGTACTGTTTGATTTACTATACAGTGTGGTTCTAAATTTTTTTATCCGTTGACGAAACCATGCAGGGCCATAGGTGAATCAGCCTTCAAACAAAACCGTGAGCAACATCTTAAATGCTGATATCTTTATATCTGTACACAATTGAACGATGAATTATGTAATAGGAAGTATCTCTCTTCCTTTTATTTTAATTTAACCCTTTCACTCCCGGACACGATCAGCATGGAACTTCTCCATACAAGAACAATGCCATGCATGGCTAACTGTTAATGAGAATCGCAGAAATGATCGACTCGGACATCAAGAATTGGTCCGACTAGCTTAAGACAAAATGTAAGGCAGTCGCTTAAGAGAATCGCCACTGAGATCTTAGTAGGGAGTGAAAATGCTAAGTTAGAGAGTAAGAACATGCAGCTCCTTCTTTTATTCGGTCGACGGTAGCACGGGTGTAATATACCCCTGTTTTCGTATGCAAATAGTTCACAACAAAATGTGTGAACAATAAATATCAATAATAATAGTAATAATAATATTAATGATAATAATAATAATAATAATGATGATAATAATAATAATAATAATAATAATAATAAATGAATAAATAAAAAAATACTTAAAATATAAAATTCTTCAAATTGGATGCTTATGAGCGTAGGTACTTCATGTATCCCTAAATGTATGTATTTTGAATATATTCAATATAATGTATTAGAATATCTATCATATATAGTATATTCATTTGTTATATATCTAGACTTTCACTCAACAAAACGAGCACCGTGATTGGTTGATTCTTGGTCACGTGCCCCTGATCAAATTCAAATGTATCCCGACCGGGATATAATTACACAGTTGTTGCCTTCGCGCCAGTTGTGCCGTCTTTGTTTGTTTGTTTTTGCTGTATGATTGTGTAAAGGAAAGTCTAAATATAAAACAAAGCACTTTATGTATGGTCCCTCGGGAAACAAGTTAGTTTTGTTTTTTCTTGAGTCCTGAAGTCGAGTCCTGTTTTCCCTCGAGTCCCGAGACGAAGTCGAGGGAAAATCAGGACTTGAGGGAAAACAAAACTAACTGTTTCCCTCGGGACCATGACTTAGTGTATAATATATCTAGTAAAATAGGGAATACATGAAGTGCATACCCTCATGAGTGATGAAACCCTGTTGAATCATTCTGATGGATCACATCACAAACAAATTTAACGATAAAACATGGCATATGTCTTATGCAATTTGAACTAATCGACGGAATTTTTCGGTTCAATGAATTACTATATTGTAGTAAGAAGTTTCAAGATGTATTATTCATCTATACAACAAATTATGACTGTACAGTTTTGCTTGTAAATCAATAAAGTAGCTTAGATTTTTGCTATAATGTTTTACAGTTTGCTACCATATTAGAAAAGGAAAACATGCATGTCATAATCCATTCCCTTAGCCAAATAGTAAAGCAGTTGATTATATCTCTCAGTTAGTACGCGCGCTGTGATAGTTTAATTTAGCGAGCCGTACTTCACTGTACATCCCGCTAAATTGAAAAGTTTGTTTTGAGATATAATAAATATCTTACAAACCTCGTTTTTTCGGTCCGTACTGTAAGTTACGGATCCTCGTTTTTTCCGCTCGGATTTTGTATGATCGCTTCGCGCTTGGGCCATAAATCCGAGCGGAAAAAACTCGGTCCGTAACTTACAGTACGGACCTCGAACTCGGTTAGTAAGAGGTGTATACTTATAAAGGATTTCCCTCAAACGATACTGAGCGAAGGAGCGGTCTTTACAGAGCCATATCATATCATAAATTTATTCGTAATCGGCACGTAAAAACTGGAAAAGACAAATAATGCCATCGTTAAGATTCATAAAGAGCTTCGCGTCTGACTGACGATACGATTGAAACAGAATTGAGTAAACAGCTACGACAATTACCATCAACTACAAAAATTAAGAGTTTTACATACCTCGATCCCGGCATTAAGGAGAGAAATTGAACGCAATATTAACACACGTATCCTTTTGAACCCTTTAAGCAATACGTGCTAATTAGCAGGGTGGACATGTGCCTAACTAAAAGGAATTGGTGCAAACCATCTCGCACTCTATTATGAATCCTGCAATCTGATTGACTTAAGTATTCACCATATATTCTTTGACATCCGCGTCTGGAGCAAAACGATGGACTTTAAGAACTCTATGAATATTGGTATAAAATCGGAAATTGTATGGTAAATGGTTTAGAAAACTAGAACTTGTTGTCTAATTGCTAAGACGAAAAATACTAACAATAATAACAATTTTTCTCCCCTAAATTCATGATATTTATAGATAACTATTAAATAGATTTAGGCAAACCTAAAAGCGGAGCTCCTCACACAGTCCCTCCAAAAATGCTTGAAAACTTGTAGAAAGAACTCAGCTTTATGCTTATGTCCCTCCAAAAACGCTTGAAAACTTGTAGGAAGAAAATTTTTCCTCCAAAACCGCTATGAATAATCCGTTTCTTCAGCAAAACATTGTAGACTGCTGTAGACTGCTGGCTGTAGGTTGTGCAGCCGCGGCAAGCCGCGAAAAGCGCGCGAAAAACAAAGCCTCGTTTCGGTTTAAGACCTTCTAAATATCCCGGATGACTATGGCCGCCGTGTTGGGGCAACATCGCCGTCGTCGTCGCTAGGCGCACGCGCCCGCGAGCCATGCCGCCAGCCACGATGACCATGAAAACTCAAACGCATGGTTTTCTCAATTTCTATCCTCGCACGGTAGTTATGGGGCTCCGCTCTGCGGCTCTTCGAGCCGCTGTGGAGCTCCGCTATTAGTGATAAATGCAACTACAGTGAGACGAGGTTACTTTATTGTAGTGATATAACGTACTAGTATTATGCCATCCCATAGGTTACGTTGTCCAATTATTTACAGCAATAGTGTGCCCACTTTACGTGTGCTCAGGGTAGCAAGTGCTCCGTTTGGCGGGAACATTTATCGCCTTGAATTTTGCATCATCGAATAGAGGCTATAAGATCTGTGCTCTAACTTGGCAGTCTGATAATCTTAATACCGCATGTGATAAACAAATTGTCACATGTTAAAAGATTGAAATCGTTCTAATTTCGTCAATTTCTAATCAGTCATTATCACTCATTCCTTCGTTGGCGAGTATGATCAATTAAAATAATTTCAGAGAATTTCTCTAAATGGTGAATACATCCAATCTGAATATTTAACCATTCTTCTCTGAAATCGTATAGTAATGAATAGTCTATCGGCGGACAAACACAAGAAAACTCTGATTATCAGAACGTGTCTTTCTTTATTTCTTTCTAAGGGACGTCATTATTTGGTTGGGGGTGGGGAGTGGAGGGCAAGGCTACTTTATTTGGGGGAGGGTCACAGTTTTTTTAGTGTCACTTTAGTGAAGGTCTTTTTTTATCTCACGTCTTTATACCGCCAAGATTTCTCTTGATTTCAATTAATCAATCAATCAATCAATGTATTTATTGTTGACAACGTGGGGAGTGGTCGCTCAATCTCCCGAGCCAGGGGCTCATGTAAGAAACGCTCGACATATATAAATTACAACTACAACTATAAGGGCCTGATCTCAACAACATTTACGTCACCTGTACCAACTGTAGGCAGTAAAACACGAAGTATTGCACGAAGTATTGTAATAAGAAAAGTCTTAAGGCCTATCTGTTTCCTAAAATATTTCATAACTGTGTTTGTTTCGTAGTACAAAGTTTCTACAAATTAAAACATGGAACACGAGGGGAAGTCACTAGTAGCAACATTGATAGATCTTGTTGAAAACACTAGACGTCATTATTATTATTATTTTTTTGTTTATTTTTTGAAATACATGGGGTATTGCACGATTCAACTGATTAAACCTTTTCAGTATGCAATATTAAGAGAAGTCGGAATTTGTCTTTTTTTTTTATTTTATCTTAAACCTTTTACTGAATAAAATGTCTGAGTACGTTCCAAACATTGGTTGCTTCTTGCAAAACAATTATTCCCTCGTGTCATCAGCAAGCATTTTAAGTCCACAGATATCCATAACGATCAAAAACAATTTTGAACCCAAATCATAATATTTTGAAATTTAATTTTATGCAAATTTAATTTATTCAGTTTTTGTCTGTCACCTTCGCTCTGGCCACGCTGGAAGGGAAGGAAAATTTCGAACGATGAATGTCTGCCGTTACAGCCAAACAAAGTAACGTTTTCTGAGTTGGAAATCGTCGCTTTAATGGAGGTCGCGAGGAGACCGTTCTAAGGAGTTTGCTTTTGGATTTGGCGGACGTTTCATTTGATGAAAGCGTTGAACAAATGACCGTTGAAGCCTCCCTAAAGAGAACACAGCTTATTGGGAGTTCAAGTCCTGCCGTCGAATCTGCTTCGTAGGTAAATGCATTGCAATTATTGTTTGTGTCTTCGCTGCTGTAAAACTGAAGGATATTTCTCATGGAAATATTTGTCATTATTCCGAATTCTTCGCTTCTATATGTGTCCTCTTCCATGTTAATGAGTTCAGTGTTACAACAGTAGAACCTCCTTATCTTGGAAAATATGGCAGACAGTTAAGTTGTAAATGCGGCATATTGTTACTGAGTAGCTGCTATGAGATTTCACTGAGAATTATCGCCTACAAGGGACTGTTATTTATTTTTTTTAACCAAGCATCTCCAACTGATTTTATCATTTTACAATATATATTAATAATTGATGTTTATTTTACTTGTTAGTATTCTTAAATCTCGCTTAAGTTACTTCTGAGCGTCAACTTGAGTACGTATAAAGATATATAACGCTAGGCAAATGAAGAAATGACCTCTTTCTATATATCACCCTGTCCACAGGTACCCCAAAGAGGAGGCTATTTGGTGTTGATCAAGCTCTATCCAGAGGCCTGCTTTGCATTGGTTTTTGTATGTAGACATCATCAGCACCACCAAACCGTTTAAAACAGCCAGGAAAAAGCAACCGACAGCGAGCTCGCCTTGAGATAAGTTAAGTTTGTTTCTACATTTTACCAATGTGTACATAACCGCGACTGACATTTCGTGGTCCAATAGTATCTTCTCTTGGAAATCCGCGAATTTTAATTTTATATATTTTACAAGAGATCTGGAATAGCCAGTAACTTTCCAAAAAATGGTCACATTCAAAAGTCAGAACTACGTTGTATTGTGCAGCAAAGAGTACCACAGTACAGTATTTTTCAGTAGCTTTCCAAAGAATGGTCATACTGCATGGTTGCATGAAAAAGTTAGAATCACACTGTATGGTAAAATAAACAGTACCACAGTACAGTACTGTTCAGTAGCTTTACGAAGAATGGCCTGGTTTGATTTACAGATGAAGATTTTAGAACTACGTTATTCACCATTGTATTGTATAGTACGTCACTATAACTATACCGTTCAGTACAATAACTGGAATGATTTCCGCACAGGTCCCTACTTCATTATGCATACTGTAGCCATACTGTTTCATTCTGCAATAACAGGAAATGTTTATTTGTGCATTACACTAAACAATTCATCTGTCTGCTGCATGCATAATGAAGTAGGGACCTGTGCAGAAATCTTGCCCAATAACTTATCTTTTTACTCCAAATTCCCTCTCTTAAGTTGATTAATTTTCAGTTATACCAAGAAAACGTATCCTTCCAATAATATTTGTGGACGGGATTAATTCCTAAAAAATTTCCTTTGATATCGTAGGAATATGAAATTTGGCTGCAAGTACTAAACTGCGCGGATTTGTCTCCTCACATGCTGATCTAGGATCCCGGTAAGGTGAGATCTGACTCCAATTGCTTTTACTGTAGATTGACTGTTTGTGTGGCTGCTGTGGGTTCACTGGGTCCTTAAGAATTAAAGTCGTATCAAAGGAAGAAAGAGTTTTCTGTTCTGATCCCTCAATGTTTTGATCCACTTCAAGTGAAATATTGTAACATCAATTTCAAAGGAGAGCTAGCGTCACGACTAATTTTAGAGCAATTTTTATTTATGGGCAAAAGTCTCGCGTTCTAATGCTATTTCAAGTCTTTATTCTTTACATTCAACCCCCATAATCGTAAAAGTTTAAAGTACTCAACATGGAATGTTCAGAAAAAAGAAAAGGTTTAAGGATTTCCCCTTTTTTTGTGCAATTCAGCTAACTTCCTCCCGCCCTAAATTTTACAGCAGCCACACAAGCAATCTACCATACTTAAAAAAAAGCAAGGCACAGTATGGTTATAGTCAAAACACCCAACATGTTCCTTTTAATTTTCGGATTGCACTATTCATTATTAAGCTCATTGTTAAGGTATTTTCATTTTTGACCTCTTGAATCGATGAAACACTACATTCTCAAATCAAGTACACCAAAAAATTATTGCAGTCACTAGGGAGAATTGCTGATCAGGTCTGGTTGATAAGGTTCGTCCGTTTTGGAGGATAAACAGTGTTTCATATAATCAATCACACAACTCGTGTCGAATCGCAAATACTCAGACATGAGTCATATTTTCAACTCTCTCTTTCGGTGTCCAGAAAGAGCTGAAACACTTCAATTGAACTGGTACGTCATAGTTTGCAGTATGGATTATGCCAAAACTCTATTATTCATAGTTTTCAAACTAACGCCTGAATTCCGCAGTGCTCAATACTCATCCAAATTAAGTGAAATTCATTCTCAGATAACAAACGGAACATGAATGGTGTTCGGGCTTTACAGTACATTGCTGACCAACATACTGTCTTCTTGAAATGCATATTATGTTTTCCATATTTTCTTGAATGTCCCATTGTACAATCTAGATATAGATATAGAAAATAGAAAACCACTCTAGTTATAGAGTGGTTTTCAATTGACTGTCGCATGTAATTTTGCACTAGGATAGGTGATGATTGGCTAAAATAAAAAAAATGCGCGCAAACGTATGAATTTATTAGAAGTAAAACTATGACCAGTAGGGATCAACTTACACGCATTTTCCCGCGCTTTGGGCCGGCGACAGTTCTGATTGGCTCATAGCACCGATTGTGTAGTAATCGGCCAGAGGTACTGTAATTACTTTGGATTTGGTTTTGCGACAGTCATTTGAAAAATAGTTTTGACAAAGTTGACACAGTTGAGTTCTCTGAAAAAGCTTTGGCCGCCTTCACGCTTAGACCGCAAAGATTTGAAATTGTGTGATCCAAGAATCTTTTCATTATAGCGCTGTTTAAAAATTTCGCCCTAGTACGAGTACGATTTTATCCACAAGTGATAGCTTGCGCACATGAAGGCGGCTAAAAAAAATTTCCAGAGAGCTCAACTGCGTCAAGCGTTTGTTGCTCAGTAACAGAAAAATGAAGCTCGAGGAAAAATTAAGTTTAAAGATCTTTGGTTAAAGAAGCGATCAATGGAAACTTGCACTCGCCGTTGTATAATAACAGCAGCATCAAAACGACTTCTATGAGGATTATTGTAGCAGAATATAACTCAGTGTTTAACTGCTGTTTGTTTGTATTTTCAGATGTGAAAGCAAGGAAAACAAGCCGAAAGAACAGACGAAACCTAATCTGACTGTACACTGTTGAAGCAAATAAAGATAGTTGAACCAGAACAGAGTTTGTAAGCGTTAAACCAGTGCACAAGCGTTGCGTTTCAGGTCGTCTCAAATTTAGCTTAGTACGCATGCGCAAGAAATTTTCTTCAAAAATACTAAGTCTCGATTTTGAGTCACTGCGCATGCGCTGAAAGTTTTGCTTGAAAATATACTAAGTCTCTATTTTCCCTTTCTACTCATGCGCGAATATCTCTGTATGCACTGGTTTAATATTTGCACTCTCTACTTGCAGTCTCTCTTTTCTATTTGCATAGCGAGTCTTTCTAGCAGCTCCCTGTTCAAATTGACCAAATTTTCCCGCCAAAATACTTAGAAAAATACCAGGGCGCCAAATACGCATGCGCCAATTTTTTTTTTAATTTCCTAGGGAGACCCCTGTTCAAATGTTGGCAGTTTTCCCGCCAAAAGACTTAGAAAAATACGGCGTGCCAGATACGCATGCGCCGTTTTTTTTAAAAAAATGTTTCAAGGGTGTTCAATAGAATTGAGATTTTCTTCTCATTCATTTCTTTATTTGCATTTCATGTGTTTACAAGAGTGAATTATGTTACTGAATAAAGCAGCTAATTTACATGACTTGTGTTATTCTAATTACAAAGCTTCTGAATAATGTCAAGCGTTGCTTTGTCTGCAAGCGAAGTGAAATCCTCAATTCACCCTGGAGTTATTGTTTGCGCCAACACTCCAGCATGAATTAAGGATTGACTGGGCTCGCAAACAAAGCAAAGCTTGCACTTTACATTTCAAAGTCTACAATGCGATTACAAGCTCCACTTCGTTTGACCGTCTAGATAAACTCTCAATCTACACCGGAGTATGTTTTTCTTGAAGGTCTGTGTTTGACTTCAAGTGCTCCTGGATAAAGTGAGGTTTAACTTGGCTCGCAAAACAAAATGGAGCTTGTAACTCACATTTCTAAGTCTACTGCACGATGAGAAGCCTTACTTCGTCTCTCTGCCAAGTAAAATTCTCAATTTAAACCGGAGTCTCAATCCTGATTTTTTTTTGTTTTTGTACCTTCCAAATAGGTTTTTGAGAACACTCCGGTATAAATTGAGGTTTGACTTGGCTTGTAAACAAAGTCAAGCTTTCATCTCAATTACGTTTGTTTCTAAGAGTATGAATCCGTTGGATTCTTCCACGCTGCGCAAGTTTTTTAAAGCTGCGACATTGAAAGTGTAAAACAGAAATTGCCAATTCTGCCAAAATAAACGCTATCAAAATAAAAGACGCGATCTTAAAAAATAGTTTTTGTTTTGGCAAATTTTAGCGCGAATTTGTTGCTGTGCTTTTCGTGGAAGAATCCGCTGGATGTCGCAAATAAATATCGGAGCTCTAGCTTAAGAAACCACAAGCGGTAACCTCACTGAAATTAGAAAGGAAGCTGAAATTTATCTGTGCATGCTATTTAATGTGGTCGATTTTTCAGCAAGAAACGTTCTAGGATAGTTTTGGTATGAAGATTAATGTGCCAGTCCAGCTAACAGAAAAGAAACAAAAAATGTAAACTTAAGTTCTTTTTTTGGTAAAATAGTTGGAGGCTCCCGTTGTGATTTCTTTGAAGCTCTGTACATGAATTAAAGATAGAGTTAAGGTGCGTCAAGTAAAATCTGATTGGCTTTCTAGCTAGCAGCTTGATCCAGAAATAAACCATTCACACATTGAGTTGCACAATGAAGCGCTCAGCCCTAAACTGAGAAACTCAGAAACTGTTGTTACGACTTATACAGCAAGTGCTTTATAGGAAAGTTATTGAAGAGTACTGTACTGTGGTACTCATCGTTGTACTATAGAATGTGTTACTAAAGTTGTGGATTAAACCGTGCAGTGTAACCTATTCTTTGTAAAATACTGTGGTACTGTTTGTTTTACTATACAGTGTGGTTCTAACATGTAAATCTGTGGATCATACCATGCAGTGTGACCATTCTTTGCAAAGATACTGAACAGTACTGTTTGTTGTACTATACAGTGTGGTTCTAACTTTTCCATCTGTGGATCAAACCATGCAGTGTGACCATTCTTTGTAAAGCTACTGAACAGGACTGTACTGTGCCGGGTACTGATTGTTTTACTATACAGTGTGGTTCTAACTTTTTCTGGTGGATCAAACCATTTAGTGTGACTATTCTTTGTAAAGCTACTGAACAGTACTGTACTGTGGTACTGTTTGTTTTACTATACAGTGTGGTTCTAACTTTTTCATCTGTGGATCAAGCTATTTAGTGTGACTATTCTTTGTAAAGCTACTGAAAATTACTGTACAGTGGTTTTGTTTGTTTTGTGGTTCTAACGTTTTCATCTGTGGATCAAACCATGCTTTGTGACCATTTTTTAGAAAGCTACTGAACAGTACTGTACTGTGGTACTGTTTGTTTTACTATACAGTGTGTTTCTAAGTTTTCCATTTGTGAATCAAACTATTTAGTGTAACCATTGTTTGTAAAGCTACTGAAAATTACTGTACGGTGGTACTTTTTTTTTTACTATACAGTGTGGTTCTAACTTTTTCATCTGTGGATCAAAGCATTTAGTGTGACGATTCTTTGTAAAGCTACTGGACAGTACTGTACTGTGGTACTGTTTGTTTTACTATACAGTGTGTTTCTAACTTTTCCATCTGTGGATCAAACCATTTAGTATGACCATTGTTTGTAAAGCTACTAAAAAGTACTGTACAGTACTGTGGTTTTGTTTGTTTTACTATACAGTGTGGATCAAAATATGCAGTGTAACTATTCTTTGAAAAGCTACTGAACAGTAATATAAGGTGCTGTGCACTATTAACCAAAAAAAAAAAAAAAAACCAAAGACGAAAGAAAGATAGCAACATTGCGCAACTCAAGTTTCTCGCGCGTTTTGATGCAGTTTGCGTGGCACACCTTAACACTCACTTGGCACACCTTAAAGTAACGTAAGCCCCAAGAGTTTTATCTGAATTCTGATTCCTACAGATCCTTCCTGTCTCTTTAGCATCCTAGTACAATGATTTAGCCGCCCTAACGAGAACATAAAAAGCGCGAAATTTCTGGCTAAAGAACTAGTTTTGCATCCAAGTTCAGCTGTTCATAGAGCATTATGAACATTTTCGAGAAACTTGGGCATTTTAGGCTGCAAAACTATGTCTTGTCTTAATCGCTTCTGGTTTATTTTATTTTATTTTTTTTGAGCTTAGCTGTATTGGCTGAGCAGAAATTCTTGCTAGAATTCAGTAATCCCCTTGAGGCTTTGATAATTAGTTTCTACAAGGTTGTCTAGCAAGGAACGTTCAAGCAAACACAGGCAAAATTACGCTGTCTAATGCATTGTATTAGGCTTAATGCAGGCGTCGCACTGTCAAGGTTTCCTTTTTCAGCAACTAAGTCAAGTTCCAACTCACGTGATAGATCAAGGCACCTGTGGGACAGACATTTTGGACCACAGAAAATAAATGAATTAATGAAAAATATGAGCTCAACACGATGTAAATTGTTAACTTATGGGTTCATTCTTTAATCTAGTTTGAGATTGATACATTTGCTCAATTTTGTGGACAGAATTCTTGGTGACAACCACCATTTTTTAGCAGAATATTTAGCTCTTATTAACCGAGCAGGAGGTCTGTATGGGAGAATCGTGACAGAGGTCGTGAGTACAAACCGAACGCAGTGAGGTCTGTACACACGACCGAGGTCATGATTCTCCCATGGAGACCGACTAAGCTCAGTTAATAAGATGTTTATTATATGACAAACAAGACCAATCAAACAGTTTAATGTAACTGGTTTGCACTAGCTGATATTTTCCGTGCGAACGGTGATGAGCCGAGCTTAATTCTGCCAAGGCTTGCTCGTCCTCTATACTTTTTTCTCGTCAGGCTTTTTGGCACTTCCATAAATAAATATCGTTAGAAGAAAATAGTCCATACTTTATACATTTTAGTTTGCAACTTTTCGTCGCAAAATGCAACCGGTCTAGTTGGGAAATTCTAGATTGCTTCTCAATATCGGTTTCAGCCAATCAAATTCGTGAATTTCCCAGTCGGCTGCAGGTGACTTCAAACGACAAAATCGTACGCTTTTAGTTCAAATCAAAGTCTAGGCTTTTGCTGCTGCTTTTTCCTGCTGCGTTTTACTCTGATGGTGAAATTAATAATTCAAGAAAGTTTTTCTCGTTGTAAATCCTTTCATTTTGTTTTTCTAGAATTCGAAATATTTAGATTTGGAGGTTTTAATTAAAGCTTGATTTACACAGCAAAGTGTTCTCAAACTAAATTCAAAAGCAATTTTTGCTGGTTTTTGGTACCCAAAAATATCGTTTGAAACGTCGATGTAATTTACTCAGTTTTCATAGCCAATGACATTAAGCAGAGTTTTAAGACCAGTTTTTCAAAGTGGCAAGACTTTTTTGTGCTTCGACATTTTTATATTAAGATGTTGTAGGTTTATTTTAGACGATACGATTTGTATTGTAATTGTGATGTGAGCCAATTTTTCATGCACACGAAAGTCTTAGAAATAAAGAAAACATTGTAAATCGTCCGTGAGTTTTATTTTCAAGATGTAAGAAAAGCGTGCGTTCAATCTAAACAAAAGCTTTCCGCTTCTCTAACCTGGGCGGGTTTTTACGCTTCGCGCGTGAAATATTATGCAGTTTCACGGGTGGTGCAAACTACTCGTTGCCTGCGCCTTCTCGCGTCATAGTTTGCTTAAGTTCCTCTTCTAAAGTTACAAAGAGTTTCAAATTTAACAAAAATTTCTACCGTTGAAGCCACGAACTTGATTCTTGTCTTTGACCAGAAGGTAACGCTATGACTCTTGTCTCTTGTGGAGAGCACGTTGTCTTAGGAAGAATTTCCACGCGAAGTCTGAAATAAATATGATAAAACAAATTAAGTCAACAATGTTTTGTCTCACGTTGCCTAATAGCTTTTAAGCGAATTATATGAACAACAGGCCTCCATTGTTTATGGTGACGTTCAAATTAGCATACTTAACAGAGTTGAAGAAAGAGGAACTGTTTCCCTTGGGAATTAATTTTTTGGGGTAGAGCCCCACCTCCGGATTTTTTGTGCTCCAAATTTTTGAGGAAGGTAAATTTGAATTCAGGGTATCACAAAAAAAATAGGGTTAGGCGGCTGTAAGTAGGTCGCGGAAAAATTAGAAAGGTCTTAATTGATGTTTGGGTTGAACAAATTCGGCTGGATTTCTGTATCACCCCACTCTTCATCGCGATTCATGCTGTAACTGTGCTATATAAAAATTTATACATATAAATTTATTTTTTCTCAAGCATCTGAGCGGGCCGGAATCCTAAATCCTCGAATTTGATTGGCTAATCAAGCGCACGCAACTGGTCCAGCTTTTTACGATACGGCACACTGGCCTGATTTTTTCCCCGCTGTAGTGATTACGGCTTTCTTTTCCCACTTTAGAAAGAAGACATCCAAAAAGTTATTTACCGGGCAAGGTCGGTCCGTATAGGAAAAACTGTGCGCTTGGTCTTGAGTAGTCAAGACCTTGGGCATAGTTTTTTCCCATACGGACCTCCCGCCCAGTAAATAACAAATATCTGACCGCGTATGATGTCAAAAACACAGCTACAGCATGCAAAATGACGCATGAAGTAACACCGAAACCTAGCCAAAATTTCGGTAAGATTTCCGTACAGGTCCCTACTTCATTATGCATTCTGTAACTATACTATTTCATTCTTCGAACACAAGAAATATTTGCACGTGCATTACACCAGACAAGACAACTTCAGCATGCATAATGAAGTAGCGACCTGTGCGGAAATCTTACCAAAATTTGCCCCAAAACGAGCTATTTTCAGGGATGGGAACCATCACCCCACCCGGCGACCCTTTGAGATGTAATGTCACTGCTAGTTTTAAACACCCTTCGGGAACGTAGTTTGATAAACCAGAGGAGAACACGAAATTGGTTAAACAGTTCTTGCGTATATGCGACATAATAAATGTGACTAAGAATTTTTTCAATCAAATTTGAGATGCATTTAGGTATGGATAAAATGATTATATATATTAGGAAAAAAATTGTTTTCGTCTTACCATTTCAGTGACTTTAATAGGTCCATTGCTTGATGCTTGTCTTCAATACGTATCCACCGTAGAATTCATCTATCTGGTGACCTTAAAGAAAATCGGAAACTGGTCAATATGATGCATGTCGAAATGATTACGTTTATATACAAACACAACCAAAATACTATTCAAGACAAGCGAGGGAAAGATTTTTATCACGCATGTACGATCATTAGTCCTTTTCAATTTTACTCGTTATATTATTATCTAGATTTATTGCGTGTCATAGCATGGCTAAGCAAAAATGAATTCCTCGGATTTAATAGAGCACTGTACTACCTATTTCCTGAGTACACATATTCCTTTGTGAAATACCTATTCATTTGCAACTGAATAAATAAACAAAGAAACGACAACCGATTGAACAAAACTCACCACTGCCAAGAAGGTATTCTTTGTCGAGTAAACTCAAAATCTGGTCTGAGCTGGGATCGGACTATGGAAAGAAACATGATTTGTTAGCAACTGAAAATGTATAACGATACCCTGAAAAGATCAGTTAATCCAAGTTGTGGCATTATCCCGACAAAATGAAAATGAAAATCTTCAGGGTATGTAAATGATTGAGCCGTGATCAAATTCAAATGCTACGAAAAGCAAACGAAGTTGAAATTACTTAAGTTTACTTGACGTTTAGATCTAGTCAGATCGATGCGCTGAAACATTGTCGTCCAAACATACTCAACAAAAAGGCTTCTAGATTCTAAACAATGTTTCAGCGGCATCGATTTGACTAGATCTAGTCTCTATAAATGGGTATTATTTAAAAAAAAATCGATTGACGGACACGTAGTTTTTCACGAAATTCTGTACGCCTGGCGGACATCTAGACACTTCGTTTGTTTAATTATACGTTTCTAGACCTTTTCGATAAAGACGCCAGCTCAGTTCACCGCAAGGTAGAAAGCTATCGAAGACAAGTTCCACGTTTTCGTTTGTTTTAAACTATTTCACAAAGCGGACTTTGAAAACTGTTTTCGACTTCCATTCAAGCCACTCTGTGAAAGAAAGAAGGCTTAACACAAAGTTTCTGCTTACCTTGAGAGGAAACAATGAATATACTTTCTTCACCTCTGCCATTCTATCATATGCTTTCTTCACTCGCTCCCAACTGCGTGACTTCTCGTATCAGCATCAAACTTTTGCAGAGTAATAACAATGTGTTTTGGTCTTGAAAGTTTCCTTTCAAAGCACGGCTAATTTACAGGTTGAGGACGAAAAATTGGAGTCAGAAAAAAAGAAGCCGTTCCCTGTCGCCGACCTCGTGCTTTCGAAATTCCAGGCGATGACAGAGAAAAACAAAATGAATAATTAATTTGACAATATTTGCATTACAAATCTCCCGCCAAACGAGAGAATGCATTATGATTGGCTTTCTTTCCTCGTAGGAATCAAGGGAACCAATCGGATAAATCGCTGCATAACTCATTACTAGGGAGCAGAGGGTGAGGAAGCGAGGACGCCGAACTTGCTTTTGCGGTCAAAGGCATTTTGGAACGATTGTAGGTGGAAACATTTAATTTAGGTCATTTGCAGTTAACTGGTTTCTGATTCCTCTTCTCATTCTATTCCACATTTGCTTACTGCTTTTATCTACAGGTCAACCGGATCTGCCGAAGCATTCTTACATTACAAGGAAAAGTCTTCTGAATACCTGCAATGTCAACTTCTAAGAGTTTCAAAACAATTTGTTATTTTTAGAAACAATTTACAATGCAGACTACATGTAGTTTTAACCTACTGAGAAAATAAAGTAAGAGAACATATCTTCCATACTGGGTTCACTTACTATGATAAGGAGACAGAATCAAGAGAAAATGAGGTAAGAGAACGTATCTTCTATACTGGGTTCTCTTACTATGATAAGGGGACAGAATCAAGAGAAAATGACGTAAGAGAACGTATCTTCCATACTGGGTTCTCTTACTATGATAAGGGGACAGAATCTATTTTTAGATCCGGAAACTATTTTAACTGACAAATGGCTGATGTCCTTCTCGTCATGTGGTTGTAATTTCAATGCGCAATGGGGATCTTGTTTCTTTTGACCTCGACTTTACATTTGCGGTGTTGGGAAACCGGGAAGCCATGGAACGAGATATAAATAGATTCCGCGCTAAAAAATAGATTCTGTCCCTTATCATATCAGACGGGGTTATGTTCTCTTTCCTCATTTTCTCTTGATGCTGTCCCCTTATCATATCAGACGGGGTATATTCTCTTTCCTCATTTTCTCTCGCCTACTGCTATTATTATGGTACGCGCTTATGCATGGTTCTTTATCATCTGTAACAGGTACTATGCATTGTGTTTACCTGCAGGCACGACATATATAACTAGTTGTACATCTGGACAACTTACTGAGAAGTTAAGTGTAAATGCACATTAACAAAGTCTGAGGTTTATTTGAGGCTGCGTATTTATGCTTACAAATTTTCTATTTCCTTTGCCAAAGGGACTGGTCATTATTTTGTGGGAGGAAGGGCTACTATATTTCGTGGGGGAGAGGGGAGGGAGTTTTTTGACATATTTTACATTACTTAAGCTGCATTCATTACTTTAAACCAGCGAAGCATCAAACGATATCTGAATGTCCAACTGGTTGCATTGTGCACTTTTGCTTTAACTGTTTTACTATTTGGCCCTTATGGATGATCAGGGAGGAGTCAGAGGTTTGTAGACCCTTTAGAAGAGAGGGGTACTTCCCCTCCGGTTGGTACCCCTCCCCGACCAGCTAATGATCGGCCCCCCTACTATTTTTATAACTACAGTTCCGTACTTACTTTTGATTCAGCTGTCCATTGTGCGTTTCATACCCGTGTTATATTCAACAACAACAACAACAACAACAATTAACAATCAATCTTTATTGTACTCAGTCTTGCTCAAAAATAAAATCACAACAATGAGAATATTAAAAATTATTATTATCAGCATTAATTAACAATCATTCGCCGAAGGCGAAGTGATTATCGGTTAATATTCGCCGAGACGAAGCCCAGGTGAATATTCGCCGATAATCACTGAGCCTGAGGCGAATAATTGTTGAAGTATAATACACAGGTGATTATTTTGAAAAAGAGAAAGAGAAAGCATTGTACAACACGAAAAAAATTTATTTCATCTAAAGCGCGCGAATGACTGGCAGCCATTTTGTTCGTCGAGGCGATTATCGGCTGATAATCCGAGGAAGCGAACCAATTAGAGCGCGATTTTGGATAATCACCTGAGTATTAATACTAAAAAGAAGACACAGGTCAGCAAGAAAAGGGAAGCACAAATGCACACTTAAAAAGAATAATAGGAAAACACAATTTCTACGCTAAGAAGGAAGTCGGAAATAGTTAAATTTATATATGGATATAAAACATTATTATAAGAAGAGCATAATATTCAAGCATTTTATTCAATGCTTTTGATTTAAGTTTATCAGTGCCATGTAAAGAGAGTGTGACATGAAAGGGTAACTTTCTTTGCGGAGGGTGGAAAATGTACTCATTGTGTTAAATAAAAGATATTTGACTTATCCATATTAAGTGAAAGTTTGTTGGCACTCAACCAAATATGAATATTAACTAGTCCCTTGTTTACTTTAGATTCAAAGAATTTATTATAAAACAGATTGGCATCATCTGCAAACAGATGAAAATCGAGAATTTCAGAATTCTAATTTGTCTGCAAGCAATATTGCTGCAAAATCATATAATAACAATTACATCTTCTTCAGTTTAGGAAGCTAAATTTAATTCGTCATTTTTTTTTTATGAATTTTGCTTTTAAAAGCAAATATGTGCAAAGGCGTCAGCACAATACTTTAACAATAACAGACGTGGCATACGCTCGATTGATCGTCCGGCAAGATCAAACGAAACGAAGCCTTTAAGTCAAATATGCCTTAAAGAAAAAGCTTCGATGTATTATTTCTTAATGAAAAACACAGCGCGTTGTTGCTCGCACATAAACGAGTATGCGCAAAATGAATTTAAATACAGGTCAATTAGGAGTACCTGTGACTTTACTTAAAAGCCTGTAATATGATTTGTGGCCGGTAATAGGTACGGTCAAGTAATTAGTAAATGTTCTCTGAAATCGATATAAATAGTGGCAAAAATACTTACCAAGCCGTGAAGCAGCGAGGTAGTCCTTTCTAAAGCCACCAGCTATTCACCGAAATTGAAAAGAATAATTGTTTCTGTACATACCAACGAACCAAGAATTGACGAAGGCGGTTTTCTTTACCAAAACTCACTTGTACAAGGATTTTCCAGAATCCCCGCCATTGTTCACCTAGTAGGTGGTAGATAGTGTTGAACATTCCAAAATAATTGAGTCAATCAAATTGCTTAAAATGCCAAGGATGCTGAATTGGCATATACTAACAATCATTATATACTTGAGACCAAATAAACTTGCTCGCCCTCTAGTTTTGTGACTATTCCACTAGGAGGTCTTGATTCCATAGACTGTCTACTGAAACCCTTCCTCAGGAAGGGTAGGTAAGGCGAAAGCAACTTTTTAAAGGAATACTTAAAGTCCTTGTTCATGAGTCCATATATGAGAGGATTTAACATAGAATTCCCATAGTGCATCCACTTGGCCACAGACACAACAACAGGAGAGGGAGCACAATGACAGATGTAGTAAGAGAGATTAAGGGCGAAAAATGGCGACCAGCAGACGATGAATGCACCAATGACCACACCCAGGGTCTTAGCTGCTTTCACCTCAGCGACCAGGGAAAAACGCCTCGACTTGCCATTAACGTTCAGTTCAATCTGCTTGGCTTGGTATTGAGCAACTCTGAAAATAGCCACGTACGAGAAAATGATAATTATCACTGGCACTGCGTAATTGAGAACTGTCACTACCAAAGTGTAGCTCTCCCAGTGCCAGGACATGGGTGCCAAAATGGCGGCTAGAATAGAGTACAACCATATGGCCGTGATTATAGCTATTGCTCGTTTGCTGGTCATCCGGCAGTGGTATTGAAGCGGCTCTGTGATGCACAAGTAACGGTCAATACTGACAAATGTTAGATGCCATATGGAAGCGACGCTTACCATAATATCAGTCATCGTCCAGATCATCTGTAGAAGAGGCTTCTCGTGGAACAAAGTTGGTACCCAAATAAATGCCAGCCACACAGGCATCGCTATCACTGTTACCAGGATGTCGGTAACGGCCAACGAAACGACGAAGTAGTTCGTCACATGGCGGATTCGAAGGAATCTTTTGAACGACAATATTACTAACAGGTTTCCGGAAATGGTAAGCAAAATTATCAGAACCACGAAGATGCTAGAGACAACGATGTGTGCCTCGTCTAGCTTCGCAGGATGATCTCGCGAACTTGTGTTATTCATCCCGTAAAATGAAATCCCTCTAGCTCAAAGTAAATACGAGTATTTATTTCACTTTACCAAAAGCAAGGTGAACGCAGCCTCGATTCTTATCGACTCTTAACTTTAAACAATATTCTCCTTAGATTGTGACCTGGATCATTTCCCCTTCAAGAGTAGGTCTTCAAAGGAGTCCAACTTGATGCACGGGAGCATTACCTGTCAGAACCTTTACCTCTGGATTTGTTTTGTGAAGCAACTAACACTGGACGTTGCCGATCCTTAGAGACCAGTAAACATGATCAGAAGAAGTGACAAACGACGTGACAGAGTGCTGTACTTAAACGGAGTACTTTCCTCCAAGCTACAAAGAAGAAAAACAAATTTTCAGTTTAGTCATGGCAATTCTGACTGAAAATAATATATATTAATGCGTTATATATTAAACGTTGATTCTATCAATTACCTTTGAATACTGCTTCGTATATGAATAAGACGCAGCCCCAGTAAGCCAATAGTTAGCGTGCAAAAGAAAAAGTAATCAGTTAAGTTCACCCTCTTCACAGTAATCTCTACGGTGTGGCACAAAATTCTAGAAATACACAAAATACTAGAAACACTCAATTAATCCCAATCCTTCAATTGCTTACCTTTATTTTATAGTTTTACCATTAGGTATATCAGTTTATATTTGACTGGGCGCCTTTAAAAGTCTAGCAAAAAATAATTAAGAACTTCAAAATTTCCCCTATAGACGGACTTAAGAAAAGAAAAAAATGACGTGGAAGTTTCTGGAGCTGTTTAATCGATTAGATCTCCTGTAATTTCCTGCAATATATTGCAGCCGGTAGTAAGAAGGTATTATGACTGAAGGAGCTCAAAGCTTATGATATCACCTACTTCGTGAGAATCATGATCAAATATCGGTAATTAGTTTATACCAATTCAGCAACCTTGGTATTTTGAGTAATCTGATTGGCTCACTACCTCTGGTTATTCAACATTAATATATACCAACTAAGCGACCTCGGCATTTTGAGTAATCTGATATTGTGGGGATCAGTAGTTTCTAAAGAAACTGGTGCTGCATCAGTGGATAATTGATGCACAAGAAATTGGGATAATCAAACGAATTGAAAAAGGAAGTTATATCACCGTAAGGTAAAAGGGAGGTACTGATGTTTCGAGCGTTATATAGCCCTTCGTCTGAAGTGCTAACGCTTCGACGAAGGGCTAACGCTCGAAATGTCAGCGCCTCCCTTTTACCTTAGGTGGTCTAACTTACTTTATCAATTCGTTTGATTATCCCAAAATTTTGAGTAATCTAATTGGCTCACTCTCTTCGGGTTGTCAACACTATTCACCTCCTACAACGTGAATAGTGGTGGGGGTTCTGGGAAACCCTTATGCATGTGAGTTTTAGTAATGAGTACCGACCTATTTATGAAATAAATTTTCACCGTAACTTGATGTGACTGTAGGTGCTTCATACTGACGTATTTACTAAAACACTCAGTTGTTCTCTTCAATCTCGGTGAATACGGGCTTTCGAAATATCTACCGCGATTTCAGAATATCATTGTTCACTGGATATCATGATATACTACTCTTATAACAAGGTTCTGACCCGCCATTTATGACCGAGAACTTATTTTTATTATAATTCCAATCCCCTATTTTTTGCGCAGCTTTGCAATTGTGCTACAGCCGTATCACTTAACTTGAGTTTTATAACACTTGTTTTATCAAGATTAGGTTGTTAACAATCTGATAAATAACTTTGAAACCATTTTTTTTTTCAAAAAAAAAAAAATTCAGTCGATTGAAACGCATCAGAAAAAAAGCATGCGATAATTTCCATATCAAGTTTAATTTTGATACAAGTCGCTTTGTCCTTTACTGGAAACAGAACCAGTGACTTGCTGGACATGTGAAATAGCATAAGCTTACTGAAATTAGTTAGTATTTCATCTTTTTC
The DNA here is from genome assembly GCA_949710005.1 of Ricordea florida. Taxonomy (NCBI): domain Eukaryota; kingdom Metazoa; phylum Cnidaria; class Anthozoa; order Corallimorpharia; family Ricordeidae; genus Ricordea; species Ricordea florida. Next base: position 4,792,889 of record OX453287.1, on the reverse strand, counting down.
TGTTTGATATTGTTGACGAATTTTCAACCGCTTAAATGTACAACGAGCACTAATGTTGATTAACGCGATAGACTGAAACTGTGAAGTCAGCGAGGCAATCATGGCGATCAAAATGCATACTAACTTTCTTCTATGACAAGTTAAAATAAACTATTCATATTTCTGATTGGCCAAGGATGTGATGTTATCTTTCGCGTTCTGCCTAAAGGCTTTTGGTTGAACACATTTTCTGTGAAAAAATCTATGTTTTTAAAAGAGATTTCAGAAAGGGAGCTGTGCCATATAATTGCAGAGTTGACAAGAAATTCCACAGTAATATATTATAATTGGGTAATTGAAACTATCTTGCTAGCGATAAAGAATTGATCTAGATCTTGGAATATTGGACAGTCAGAAACGGATATAATTTTGAAATAAAGAACCATTGACAATTATTAGCTTTAAGTGAGTCTGTTATGGAAAATTATTCAGACTAAAAGGACGGTCAAATTTCTGACAAACTCGACAGCAACACGACTGATAATATTCCGTAAGATCTGCTTAATTCTTCATAACACGAAAGCCGAATTCACCAGTGTTTTATAATAGTTGCCTCGGCGTTGTAATAAGCGGCGTCAGTATTAGCATACTGAACAAACTTCGGGAAGTGAGTTTTCTTTAACTATAAATTACTATATGTGGTCGTCGAGTTACTGTACGTTGTTTTTCGTGTCATTTACCGACACAAAAAATAAGGAAGTCATGATTTTTTCGGCTCGCTGCAAACATAAATAAAATGGCGTATTGACTGCATTGATTTATTAACTTGGCAAGAAATTTTCTCCCGTTTTGAAAAGAAGTTGTCAGTCGCCATTTTGCCTTTCTCATGCCATTAACTTGTTGTTAACCTCACAGTTTCTGTCACTGGGAAATTTGAGACAATCTTGACATAAAGAAAAAAAAAGCGTGTTTTCGCTAATCCATGTTCATAAGGAAAGTTAAGCAGTGTGTACTTAAAGTATGATTCAAACCGAGTTGATCAATCATATCAGCGCACGCGTCTTCATTCGCAGTACTTATTTTTATAGTAGGCAAATTTATGATTCAATCGATAACGAAAGAGATAAGAAAACGTTACGAAATATCTAGTCATCTATTGTGGGAAAATAAGGATAAGAAAGTTGTGAAATTCTGTTCTAGGCATTTTTTCTTAAAACGGGCGGAACCAGAAGGGAAAACCAAACGTTACCACTTTCTTCCAGTGTTCGAGCCATAAACGGCAGACTCTTCGGCAACGGACTTTAGTTTTGGGACAGATTTGTTAGTCAGTTAAATTCAGACGAACGGAGTCGTTAACGTGCCGCTTAGGCAGATTGAAAACACGAATTTATAGTCGTTTCGGTATATTCAGGGCTTTCATTATCAATCATGATGAGGAAATGAGCATATACAATTTATTCAGAAGCTGCTGACAATACCTAGTGTGACAAAACATGAATTCTCAATCATATCTCCTAATTGTAAAGCACATAAATAAGAAGCAAGACCATTTCGAATTTACATGTTTTAAAAGTACTTGTGTAAATGACGAATTCTCTAAAAGATATTCTGATAAACCATAGCGACAGAAGACCAATCTTTGTTACTTTATCCATAGTATTCACTTCACGGGATCTAACTTTAAAATAAGATCCTTGCGGAACTAATAATACAAAAAAACGATTTTGCTTCCTTTCTTTGAGTGAAAGGATAATAAAAGCCTTTTCCTACCAAGCGAACAAAATTTGCAGGGAAGAGGAAAAAAAACAGAAATATTGTCTAAAATCCTACGAGATGCATTGACAAATCAGCTCAAAAGATGGATGATTTTTATCGAAATATCACACTGCGAGGTTTTCTAAAAAAATTTTAAATCTATGCATTTTGGTAAACATGTATTACGACGGTTTAAAAGGGATAAATAATTCAATTCCGATCTATTGTTATTATCGCTGGCTTCATGGAATATTGAAATGACATTTACCCCGCCCGAGTTCCAAATTGATTTTTTATATAACATTTTTCGTAAATTAAGAGCGGCTATATTTTGCTTTCTGTGTTTCCTGGTGATGCAGTCATAACGTTTCTTTCTCGCAAATGAAAAAAAGAGCAGAGACAACGAACAAAGAAGCGCGGAAGCAAACTGAAAAAGACCTTGATCAACAATTCCGGTAGCTTGCACGCAAGAGTTTGTCCTTTCTAGTACATCCAAAAAATCGCACGTTTTGCACATGCACAAAAACTCAATAATTTCCGTGTTTTTCCTTGGACAAGTGATTTGGATTTGTTACAGCCGCCGAAAAAAAATTGCTTTACAGAATTTCCGCAGAATATATGTTGGAAATTTTGGTCATTGTTATTGATTAGGAAATTTGGGTCAAAATTTCAAAATGTTCGAAAGATTGCCGATAAATGATAACTGATGCAAGTTGACATGCTATGGCGGTATCATATTAGACTGAGAAAAATCGGTGGAATAAACAGAACACAAAAGATGAGAACTTCTCCTAAACATTCTCATTCTCAGTAAACTGTTTCAGTTTCCCTTTTGAAGCCCCGTAAACAATTAAATTCGAGATAACCCTAAAACGCATTTCAATATTCTGAGATGCAATCCAAGAAAATCTCTGGGTAATTTTAAGGCTCAAAGAGAGAATTTATTATAAATTCGAGGTTACATGATGTAATGCAGACATCATAGAATCCAAAAGAAGTAAAAGCTTACGACTTATGTTTTGAACTTCAAGGTAAACAATACAAACATAGCGCGGGAAATCGTATTTACGTTTTCCTTTCGCTCTTGTCGTCCCGTTTTCAAAGACCTTCTGCAAGACCTACACAGGTGATTGATTTAGAATCATACCAGTGTACGGCTCACCTTGTTTCCGTTTACGTTTGCACTTCCAGCAAACGTATAACCGTAAAACCGATTAACCACAGATTCCTGGAAAAGAAGGAAAAAAAGTTGAAGGTGTACAGTAAGCGTAAGGACTTTGCACGCAACTGGACGCAGTCGTCAAGACATTGCCATTTAAAGTTCACTTCACTTTTCACTTCGCTTTCTTTTTTCACTGCGGCGTAGCGTATTCCCAGTTGAAATGTGTGGTACTCAAGCTCTTTTGTCCTGTTTTAAGGCGCTACACAATTTCCTGGGATCACTAATATATTCAGTGGAACTAAAACACTTCTTCAAGTGCTACTGCTGAAAAGAATTGCTCCTTTAAATCGTAAGTTCACAAGGAAATCGAGCAAACTGGGGTGAAGGTGCGTGGAGAAACGTGTTAATTTTGGTTTCTTACACCATAATCAACGAGATGTTACCTCGGTGTTATTGCAGATGGCTTTTTGTTTTGATGAACCTTAGAATGTCCTCCTTTTTTTTTCTCATATAAATTGGCGAGGTCATTGTTCGTAAGGACTACGCATTGTTTTTCTTCTCCAATGGGAAATTGAGCGGAATTCAATTAGCATAAGAACAGACCATCCCACAGGAACGCGAAAAAAAAGCTTTAAGGAAAGAAAATTCTTAGCTCGGGAAATTGCAAGATGCCTGGGTTTCTTTGTGCTTGTTTTTTGTTTCGCAATATAGATTTGAGGAAACTTATGCTCAAACAAGGATAAACAACAGCAGGGGAATTAATTATAAAGAACTCAGTAAACCGATGGCGCAAACTTTGAAAATCAGGATAACCTACTTTGTTTGAAAACAATAATCGGTATTCGAAGTCCTAACCCGAAGTGGAAATAAATATCATGAAAAATGTTGTGTCTGGCAGATAGAGGTCTAGATACCCCACGGAGTTTCGTTATATAAATTAAACACGACACAAATGAGCCTCGTCAACAAGAGCATTGCCACAAGCCATGGAAAAGAATCGTCTAACCGGGCAGTCGAACAAGCGCCAAGTTGAAAGATTAGGAACGACTAGACCTTCCCTTCGTTTACAGCACAAAAAGATGGTTGTAATATAGGACGTTCGTATTTAAGGGGGGCGTACTGTAGCGGGTTTCCATGGAGACCTTATGTAAACGTTTTTTGTTTTCCATTACAACAAAATCTGTGTCCAAAATGCCAGGACTGAAAATGTAAAAGCCAGCTCCAGAAAAGATGAAGGCTGACACAATCACTATTGGCTTGGTAATAAATGCATAAATAAATAAATAAATAAATAAATAAATAAATAAATAAATAAACACTTAGTGTCATTTTAGCTGCCACTCGTGAAACAAAACTCAATTTCAAGTATTATTATGTCAAGTTACATCAGACGCATGTATACAGCCAATGAGGATTCATTAAAAATACATGTAACATCAGCATGTTAGTAAAAAAATCTAATAAAGTCACGCCCTTGGCTCTGGCAAGAGAACTAGCGTATCTTGGCTGAGATTCTATGAAGAAAAGTCTTCTAGTTATTGTTAAAAGAAGAAATGTTATCGAAGGATTTCTCAACAGGCATTCCTTCAACGAACACTTCCATTAAAGTCATACACAGTATTACAATTACTGTCACTTTAGAGAGCAGAGAGAAAATTAAAACTGAAAGAAAAAAAAAATGGGAACAAAAGCGTTGACAAGAATGGCTTTTTATTTTCCCTCAATAAGCTGCCAACAAACGATGAAATCTTGCCATTTGAGTTTTTAAATTTAATGTAAAGACACTAAAGAAAAGTTCGATAAAGCTTTTTTGGAAGTGTTAAAATTGTTTGATTCTCACTTTTTATCGGTAAATTCCAATGGGATAAAACACGATTTGCCACAACCAAATTATCCATTTTTGCCGCAAAATGCACCACAATGCCCGACAGAGTGATAACAATGTGCGTTGTACAACGCATGGAGAGCATCCTGGCGAACAGATAAAATCAAAACACGTAAAGAAAGCATTCCCATGCAAGCTCCAGGGCGGTGACTTCATGTGACGCTACTTCCCCCTTTCCCTTATGTGCTGTTAAATTGGTCTGCTGTGAATACTAAAATCAATATGACACAACCCGGTACTACAGTTAAATTATATCAATATTTATGTGTTTGGAGTAAAAGTGTAACTACGTGGCACAGTGGGATGAATGGGATTAAATGCGCTTTGGAGGGAAAAACTAGTAAATCGTTACCGGGGCCAGCCGAAGGCTGGAACCGGTCATAAAATGCTGTCAGTTCCTTTCTTTTTTCAACGTCTCGTTATATTAAAAAGACAAAACGGGTAAAAAATAAATCGTATTCATTATAATTATTACAATCATTTGTTGCAACTTTACACATCAAGCACCTCCAATTGTTTCTGCGCATCGCATTTTCAGCTCCTCTCGCGGTGTTTTATCAGTGATGAAACACTGTATCTCGAGGCCCCGTTGGGGGGTTCTTTACGTCGCCCGTCTGAGTTTCAAACCTTTTCACGTCGCAATTTCGGAAGGTTCGCAGGTCGCTGTTGTAATTTCGCGCCAGCGGCTCGTCGTTCGTCGTCATTTCAGCTCCTTCGTGTAGCCGTTTCAAGAGCATGTTATATCATTTCTTCAACTAGAGGCATTGTAATGAGACCCGTAAATATTCACATGGGGTGGTAGTCGAGTTATAAGTTTTGAAATTAAATGACAAGCTAAATCCATGGTGGTATGATTGAGATCGATCAAGGGTAAATCAGTATTAAAATCACACAGCATATACGTCCATTCATAGTCAACAACAGATTCATTCGCAGAACAACTCAAAAACTAACAAGCTCGACGGTTTTAAATAATTGACGAAAGGCGATTGAAACATCTGGCTCACCTCACTTTTTCTACCAAAGATCCACAAATTGCGTGATCTTTGTGGTTGGTTTTAAAATGGCAGCTGGTTCGCCCTCTTCGCTTTGGTCGAAAGCTTTTTTTCAGTACCACCGCGGGTTATTTCATTAGAGCCATATGATTAATCGTATCAAAATAGAAACTTAATGAGGACGTGCTGGGAAAAATGTTCCTGGTGAAGCGGCTAATGTATATAAGAGGAAACAAGACATACAATTAAGATTGTAAAGTGAAGAAATTTATCTTAACGTGGGCAATGCCCTGAGGTAGACCGCCCTTAAATCTCGGTTGAATTCGATTATGTTTTGTTAATTCATCGTAGTCGCAAACGCAATGTTATTTACTGATTTCCAATTTTCAGGGGACAGCTCGAGGATGCCCCTAGTTCACAGTATTTGGGTAATTCCTATCGCACTCCTGTTGTAATCATAAAGAACTCTCCATCAGTATTAAGTCGGTAGGGGATGACTTTTGATGTCCGATACGTCGGCACTGAGATACAAATGCTTATTTAATCCTAGACATCACGAATTATAAAACACTAGGCACGTATTAGGTTATTCCCCATTTTTCAATATCGAGCGAAGGCCCATGTTTTTTTATTGTAACGACAGAGCATTACTTTTGGCTGGCCTCTTTCTCATGTGCCACTTAAATAAATCCCACGGGCTACAGTCGCCGATTGAAGCCGATATGCTCTTCCTTTGTTATAGCAATAGCGACATAAAAGTTATTGACCAAAACATAACCAGCGTAACAAGCCAAGGTCTCCAACAGTCTATTTCCTTTATCGGCCTTATGCAATTGGAAAACAGTACAAACTTCTCTTAGACTTTAAAATAATGGGTTCTACAAACGATTACTGAAACCAAAAAAACTGCCTGATTTGATTGGTCCAAACAAAAGATGCTTAATGGAAATTTCCATCGCACGCAAAATTGGCAGACAAACCTTTAATATCATAACATACGAAAAAAATTACTTGTTTCTTCGACTTGCACCGAGCCGTAAAGAAAACTAAAGAAAAGAGGAAATAACAACTGCTGATAAATCTCTACCTGAGTATTTCCCATTAACAATTCTTTCCATCTTTTCCACTTCTTGGCACAAAATTTGCTATTTCCTATCTTTGTTTTTTTCGGCTATGTTCGTATCTGCGCTGCCTATTCTTCACGAATCAAGGACTTTTCGATGTTAGATTCATTGATAAAGTTATATCCATTCATCGGCTAAATTTCATATTAGCCCAGCAAAATTGAATTTAGTTTTGTTTTGCGATAGAAAAATGATAAAAACACGATACTAACGAGAACTAGTATTTTAGACGACAATATTATGCATATGCAGCTTAAGGCAAGGTCTTTCTGGACTCTCTTATGTAATCTTGCAGCGATGAATTCTGAATTAAGCTTGTGTCTTTTCTGAAAGCCTACCAAATAGAACCTTTCTTTAACGGCCATTTTTCCCAAGAGTGTTGTTTTCCGGATTACACAGGTTACAGGAGGTGAAAGGAAAACAATTTTTAGACCAAAAATTGGTTGTCCAAACGACAATGCTTACTTTTCTCCGTTGAAATGAAATGCAAAAGTGATAATAGCGCCTCCCTTTGTTTCAGCTATTTTTGTTTCAGCTGTTGTAGCATTGTTTAGCTTGCTTTCACCAACCTTTTAAATTTCACAGCTCAGCAAACACACAAAAAACGTGTCAAAACAGTTACGCAACTGAAGCTTGTGATAAACGTCGCAGTCCACATGCAGACGAACCTAATTTTCAGTAAAAGTGCAGGTGACGTTTGTCACCTCTCAGTTCAGGTTGTTTGACTCGGACAATAAAATATTCGCCTAAAGTGCGGCAGTGGTGATAAACGTCGCATTTCACATGCCCACGAATCTTATAGATAAATTATGTTAATGTACATTTTACCCTTAACACAACAGTTTCAAGCTTAAAGTGCTAATGAATTTTCCAGGGATTTTGTTTCGATGAGTTAATTTCGCCCGACGATTCTCATAATAGCAGCTGTAGAGTAGCTGAGAGCATACTCAGGTGATTATACAAAATCACGCGCTCTGATAGGTTCGCTATTTAACAATTATTCGCCTCAGGCTCAGTGATTCTCGGTGAATATTCACCGAGAATCACTGAGCCTGAGGCGAATAATTGTTTTAGTATGAATACACAGGTGATTATTTCAAAAAAAAAAAGAAAAAGCATTGTACAACTCGAAAAAATTATATTTCCTCAAAGGCGCGCGAACGACTGGCAGCCATTTTTTTCGTCGAGGTGATTATCGGCTGATAATCCGAGATAGCGAACCAATCAGAGCGCGCGATTTTGTATAATCACCTGAGTATTTATACTAACAGCCGATAATCACCTAGCCTCCTCCGCAGCCGTTATTAGGATCGTCAAGCAACGCTTCTCCCCAATTACTTTATCGTTCTCACTTCGCTTTCATAGACCGTTTGCACATGACATCACGGCAGCCATGTTGGTGTTCCTAAAGAAAAGGAGGCCATGTTGGTGTCCCAAACTTATCCTCCAGGAATTAAATTCTATTCTTATGCAAACATCTTCTTTTGTTTCCTTTAAAATCATGGCCGCTAATCACGTGAGTGAAAAGGCTCTATAGAATAAGGTTCACTGAATTCGATTGTCACTTTTCTCTTTGTGATCCGAGTTTAAAAGCTGTAATGTCGAGTATGCTTCTAAGACACTGGAAATGGTACATTAAAAGGGAATTGTATCTGGTTTACTCAGTGTTTCCAATTGCGATCGAAGCATTGCTTGTTCGCAGCTACAAGGTTGTCCTTCTTTGAGGTAGTGAATCATATCGTCTTTCCATCCGTCCATGGGAAGGTTCAACACGCAGCTTATAAAAGATTTCTTGATGACTTCTGTTGGCCCCAAGAATCAAGAATTCACTGCAAGATAGTTCTTCTAGGGGGTACTTTCCTAGCAGCTGTTTCCTCACTTATTTCTACAGTACCCACTCATTCATTATACGTTTCAGTGCAAGCGCCCTGGAACGGCTTGGTCCAGCCATCATTCGCGGTGCTTGGATATATTTGTGCATCCTCCGGGCACAATTTGATACTCGATCAATTTTTTTTCGAATGTAAAGCGCGAGTAATGCTATCTTCGACGTGACACTTAAAAGGGGTCCCAGGCCATTAGCCTACGCTTAGAGGAAAATGATCCTGCAACAGAATCGATCCAGCAATTTTGTTAATTGAGTGTTAATTTGTTGTTAATTTGCCGAAGATGCGACGACTGCTCGCAGTTTGAATTGTTGGCTCGGAGCTGCAACTTCCAGTTAAATGTGCCTTTGAATGGTGGGGTGGACTAGCTCGAATGGTTCGTATGTTCCCTTCTAGTCTTTCCCCACTGCAATATTTTTTTTTTCCTAGTATGTAGTTAATTGTTCTCTTATTTAATTTAGCTAAGTTTTCTTTTTCCAGTTAAAATGGAATAAATTAAATTAAATTAAATCAATACCACCATCGGTTTGAGAAGTTTTGATTTGGTCCCGTCGGCATTGGCAGCAAAAAGTACAGATACTCTTAGTTGCCTTTTCATGGCCGATCGTTGTAAGATTTATTGTCTTTTTTACCAGTTTCATCAATTCACCATTTTCTAAACGAGCCGGAATCTGGGTTCGACTTGTGACCCAAAATGCTCTTTGGATCGTTTGCAGGGACAGCGAAAAATATGGCGGATAGCCACAAGTCTCCCGCGAAAGACGCTATCATGGTTATTTTGACTCAAGAAGATATACCTGGTGCTCTAAGTACTCTTGGCATTAAAACGATAAATTCCAGAATGGTCCTGTTGTGTTCGTAGTTTACGTTGTTGGCAGTCTCTTCTACAGCTTTGTAGCAAAGCATCAGAGCCTCGAAATCGGGAAAGCCGGTGTAGAATTCAATATCTTACACTTATACTTCACATTGACAAATCTACTGTTATCAAAAGCAAGCTTTAAGTTTTTTCACTTCTTGTTCTAACTCACAGTGCATTTCCTTCATATATCTATTTTCTCTCGTCAACTTCTGAATCCCTTCCTTTAGGGTCATAATTTCTTATTCATCTGCTAGTCTGCTTTCATGCAGTAATAAACTTACCTTAAATTCGTCTAAAACTGAGTATGTTGTTTATATGCCTCGCCAAAAGGAAATTATAATTTACATCATGTTGCACCAGATTGGAAGTTTCATCCATTGCTATGATATCAGAGAGACCAAAATGGTGCTTTTCACCCCTTTAGTCCCCTAACTTGTATTACGCAGGGGTGTAGCTGCCTGTGCGCACGGTACGCACGCGCGTACCTATAAAAGTCGAGAGTAAAAAATAAAATAAAAAAGTGAACCGAAAAAGGCGACAACTTAACCTCGCCTTTAATCACATCACCTGAAAAAATTTGGGACTTCGGGTTAGGATTTGAGGGGATTTGGAAAATTGTGCGTACCCCTGGAAAAATCCTGGTTACGTCCCTGTTATGTAAGACGCAACTTTTGCGACTAATCTCTCGGCTGCATCTTCTTAAGCGACGGTTGTTTTTCGCCTAAGAGATAAGCCCTTTATTTCCAGGAATTTCTGTAACCAGCCTCTCTTGAGACGTTGTTGTCTCCCTTTAAATCACGATAAACTATTTCAGCGTTTTTCACGGTAAGCTTGCTCGAAACTCGTAAACCGCGAGCTCGCCCGTTGTCAATCCATTCTAGAACGATTTGTTGCAGTTCTGCGTTCGAGGGTTTTCTGATCCCTCCGCTCAATCTGGTTCTTTCTTTCCTTTTCTTATTAGCGACACTAGTTCAAAGTGCGATCAAACCTTCGATCTCGGCTTTGTTTCCGTGTCATTCTTGTACCCTCTTTTCATCTACTTGAAATCGGCAATTGTGTCTTACTGCGTAAGTAATAACTTCTTTCTTGACTGCAAGACTATGCTTTTGCTGTCCCTTACGGGAAATCGCATCTTTTTTCAGGTCTGCCATTGTCGACTCGATGGTCATACGCTAACAACCAAGACCAGAGATATTTGCACATGCAGCTGTGTACATGGTGAAATGTAAATTACCATTTCTTGGCGCGTTGGAACTGCTCGTTCTGATTGGCTACGCCATACGAAACTTAGGAAACATGAAGGAAGTCGGAAGTATTCTTGAATTAATCATTGTTGTATTAATTTGAAATGGTAAACAGTAGACAATCGAGCAATCACCAGGAAAAGTGGCAAGAGCATTACCAGTTGAGTTCAAAATGTACATGTATTTCAAAGTAAAATTGTCATCCGGGGACACCATGTTTTCAATTCAGTTTGAACCACTCAGTGATGGATCAAGAACTGGAGCGTGCACAAGACATGCGCGATGAAGTAAAGGAACATGATATCATAAATGCAATTGGAGTATACGTGGTAAAGAAAAATTTGGAAAGAAAAAAAAAATAATTTGCTGGACATGTGCTTAGGGACGAACCATTTTTTTTTCGCTCATTACTTGTGCAGGAATTTTTTTTTCAGGTGAACCTCTCTGCACGAATTTTTTTTACTACGTGTGAAAAAGTCACAATTGGACCTTCCTTCTGCACGATTTTTTTATTTTACCTTCTTCCTTGCATGAATTTTTTTTCTTGGCATTTTCCCTTGGATGAATTTTTTTTGTTTTTTTCCCCATCACTTTTCTAATGGTCCGTCCCTTATAGAACTCTCGCTCTTGTTGAAAAACGTCCTGGACGTAAAATTCGAGTTACTCTTTGCACGAGTAACTGGAAAGAGAAAGATAGAAGTTGGGCTTGCAGTACCAGCAAAGTTCTTGTCTTTTACAACGGAACTGTGCATTCTGGTGAACGAGCTGAGTAAAAGAGCACTGAAGTATACCCAATTTGAACTGAAAAACACTGTTATCATTGAAAGTAGACTTCCAAAACTTTTTAAAGCTGGACTGTATTTTATTTGTGTTTTTGCACTCTTCAGAGTTTTGAATGTACTGATAAACATTGTTATAATCAAGGAACATAAATCTTTAGGCTTGATGAAAGAAGTGTAACTGTACTCACTTTTTGACTATATTATTCGAATAAACGCCGCATAGGAACCCATAATGGGCTCCTGCTCCGCATCATGGAAGCGGCGTTTATTCGAGAGCGGCGTTTACTAACTTTCCTGCCCACAGGTGCGGCGTTCCTTTGAGTGCGGCGTTTCTTTTAGGGCGGTATTTCTTTGAGGGCGGCGTTTAATTAAATAACCAGGGCATGGTGATAATGCACAAGGAACTATAATCAAACGAATTGATGAAGTAACTAAAGTTATATTGTGATTACTACCGTAATGCTATTTCTTGTTACGCATTCTGCATATAAAACTGTAAAGGTACATCCCGGCCCATATAACTGGAGTAGAATTAACAACCCCTATTATTGTACTGTGAATATAAGTGTTTATCATTTTTTTTTTTTTTAATGAAAGCGGTAACTTGAATAAATTAGCACGATACCACATACTGAGGACGAGGGTTGTAAAGAAAGACCCAAAGTTTTTTTTTCGAACCACTGTTTTAAGTTGTGGAACCTTCGCAAAAACTGAGGCAAAGCAAGTAAAACTGGAAGTGGGGAAACACAAGAGTTCGAAGCTTTAGAGGAATATCTTGTGAGCCTGTCGTTGCAGGCGTTCGCCTAGGTGCTCACGCGTATCTAATCACTGATGCAAGCCCAGTAGGTAGCCATTATACTCTCAGGCTAAAATGAAGGCGAGCGATTGAAAACCCATCGTGTACATCACTAGATCACTGAAGCCCACTGACAGAAGGTTTTCTCAAATCGTATGTGTGCGGGCAATCGAACGTCTACACAACTTGAACTATTTGTTTGGAGTTAATTGCAAGTTACTGAGTGATAACAAACCTCTCTCCAGAATGCTTGATCTGCAGTCCAGCAAGGTCGACGAAGTCCTATCGCCGCGCATCCAACGTCTTGCCGGGAGATTATGTCAATTGCCTTATTCAATCTGTTTTAGAGAACCATAACGCCGCGGTTTTGCTGCCTAGACTACCTTCGACGTGCGACGACAACTCTAATAGCGGTAGTCTGAGAAAACTAAGTTACGTTTGTTTATGACACAATACCGTCAGACCTTCAAGCTGTCAGTCTCGCCGATATGAGCCGCAAAGCACGCAATCGAGTACTAGGTTGTTGTAGGTCAGGTCAAGGGTCAAGAGTAAAGGAGGATCGAGGGTCGAGGGTATAATGTCAAGGGTGAAAAAATGTTAGTAATTTGTTTATTACCATTAAAGTTTTTCTATATTTGGTGGTCGCAAGATTTCCTGCAACATTGACAGAAATGTCCAGATGTTACTCCGCGCGTTTCCTCTCTCCATGCCCAGCACTAGCTTTCTCTCATTCTCCTATTTCACTTGCAAGTGTTCAAGTGAGGTATTCGTACTGGAAGCAGGTCTATTTTTAACCCTCTTCTCCCCTCTAAGCTAACGTAGTGAAAAATACTTTTAAGTGGTCCTACTTTGGGGTATTCTTTCTGACTATTATATGTATCTAAAGCGCACTTCCACACCATCACAACAATAAAGCTGGAAAACGAAATCGTGACAGGTTTAGCTGCGTTCTGATTACGTGTTTTCATATGATTTTAAATTGTTCTCAGGCCCACCCGATTTTTGCATATTCTGATTTACGCTCGACTTTCACCCTCGAAATTTTTTTCTCTGGAACCGCGAACCTCGAGCTTCGACAAAAATCTACTGTTTATCAAAATTAATCGCCCAAATTCAAATTGCCAAATGTTCGCTCAACGATAAATTCATGTCATTTAAGGCGGTAAAAGCAAAGGATAGACATTCTGCCTGTAAAGGAGACGTTGTTACAGGAAATCTAATTTTTGTACGTTCCTTACCATCGCAACAAAAAAAATTCTTAGAACTCTCGTACGAGATGCACTAGAGGCCGGCATTGTCCTATCGAAACCAAACAGTTTCTCAAGCCACGATTCATTTGGCCTGACATGGTTTACGCAACAAAGGCGATAATCAAAAACCGCCTTGCCTGCGTCTTGAGTCAAACGTTGAATGAGTACACACTGCTTCAATCAACTTCATTACCTCCTGGCCCTTGTTTCAAGGGCGCAGCAAACATCGCTTGTCCGAAAAATGGAAACTTTATGCCGACTTTAATTTCAATCATTGGCGTATCGACCGGAAGTGTGTGTGTTAAGAGATCACCATGAAGTTATTTTAGTCTTGACAGATATGTTTGCCACAATTTTTTGTGGTTCAGTCCAGCCCAGAGTCCAGTCTCTGTTTTCTGGCCCTCTGACAATTACCAGCAGTTCATGAGCTAAGAATTTTCCGCTTGCTATACAGTGGTCTCGCAGCACTATGATAGAACTGACCTCCTACGCTCTGGCCTTTTAAGTATAGTTTTTTATTAGTGATTGTAACAGCTGCCAATCCGTGATTAAGCATTGAAAACAAATATGAATTCCCTGCTTCTTAGAAAAACTTCATAAGAAGTAACAAAAAAGACAATCATAATAAAAACTAGACGGAAATCATTTAATAATTGATAAGATATCCATCCATGCCTATAGCCTTCCAGAAAATCTTTTAGCTGAAATTTTCTTGTACAACTAACTTGCATACACGCCATCACAAAAATGTAACAAACTACTTTTGATCCATATTTCTTCATCTTCGTCATTAAGCCACCATATTGCACGGGGTCATTCGTTGATCTGTCCGTATGATACACAGTAGAAAAGCAAAACGCTTCACGGGACATTTATATTTTTATATGGGCGTTATTTTAACTGCGAAAAAAAGGCAAAAGTCACCTCTTTCGTCAGGAAAAAAATGCGTAATCGTCTGTTGCAATTTTTTCAACATTACAGCTCGTGTTTTTTTCCCTATGGAGGATAAACCATAGAAAACCTATCTTTATCTTCCTCGTACTCAAAGAGAAAAAAAATGAACGATTCTGTAGAATGATTGGATCTGGTAATATCAGGATTTATCTACAAGATTTAGCGTGATCTATGCTCAGTTTTAATCAAGCGCTATAGGAAGCAAATGAAAACGTTGTATGGCTAAGATATTTTGCACATTGATGCAGCTTAGAAAAAAGAATGTGGACCAACCGAAGTTAATTGCAAACAAAGAGCATATACATTCCTTTTGAGGGTTTTTTCGATATCCGTCTGTTTGGAATTTAAGAAGCATCCACACATTTACCTTAAATGACTGGACTCTCCCTCATGTATCGCCTGAGAATAGCCCCTTATTGTCTTCTTGGTCTACAATCTCTGCAAAGCAATGAATACATATTAACAGGAAAAACAAAAGCCTTCTATAATAGCCTTCAGGTGGCTGTCAGGCACACCTTAAATATTTGCATTTATCGTCAAAGGAGTTGTTGACCGCGAAAGCTATTTCCGATAGTGCGCATTTCTACCTTTCAAACGTATTGTGCAATGTTTACTCTGATGAGTTCTTATCCCAATTCCAGTCTGCTCTTGCAATTTATTTTACGGGGGGCCTGTTTAAATGCATCGTTTTTGTTTGTATACTGCGCGCGGAACCCAAGGCGATAAGGAATTAAATATTCAAGTCTTTTTTTGGAATTCATTGTAGTAACTTTGAGTATGAAAGAATTCCACGGAAAGCACCTGCGAGTTTACCGATTCCTTCTCTTGTTCTAATATCAGCTCAAAGTAGGAGCGTAAACAACTAATTTTCAAATACAGAGATAGAGTACATTGTGTTTGGCTCTGAGAAAAATGCAACGTCTCTTCGCGAGGCGAATACCGTCCAAATATTCCAATATTTGAATACTGATTATATTTTACAGCTTTTTCGAGACAAATACGTTATTTTATAAAAAAAATTCATGCAGCGAACAGTCAGCAGCGTAGAAACCCCGCAGCTGTTTGCTAAGAGAACTTATTTACACGGGACCGATATTTGCAATAAAGAAAAGTTAACCTTTGAGAGCCAAGCCGACTTGTTAAAAGCACCCAATATCTTATCTTGAAAATCTTAATGAAGCTATGAGACCGAAAGATCTTAGGAACAACACGTTCATAAAAACAAAAACTATTAAGCCAGCATAATCAGTCAAACATTTGCATTAATTAAGGACAAAGAAGAATGATTGTTCTTCAGTTTCTGACAGTAAACAGCAAAGATACTTTGTAAATCCTTAGTAATGTATTCAAGAAACGATGAACGTTTTATACCTTATCTGTTTGATTTTACCTAGGTTTTCAGGAGCATGCAATACAAGTTACCTACTGTGGAGTTTTTAAATTTCATCAACTCAATGAGCAACTCTCTATTTCATTTTCATATTTCAGCTTTTGTCAGTACAGCATCATTAAATAACCAACTCCGAGTTGACCAAAAATTTACGACGAACATAAATTGAATTGAATGTTGTGATAATTACAAGCACATAGCTAAATTATTATATGCTCCCCATCCAAAGCCAGGTACGTTAGTTACTGGGAATAGTTAATCCTCCATACTACTGAATCCACAAAGAATCTCAGTGCTATTTCTGTTGAACGCTGGCTAAATTTTAATTAATATGGTCTTGGCAATTCTAAAGAACACTCTAAAGGGAGATAATTTGCACTGGCTGCAGTCCAGAACTCTTTTTTTCCCACTATTATACCTTCTATCAATACGGTTTGATATTAAAACAGGACGCTTAAGTGAATTATTTATTATTCTTAGGATCGATTACAATCAGACACACTTCTCTTTAACAAGGTACGAGTCTGATATTAATAATAACCAGCAACAAATTCGAAATAATTTTGTCTCTATCAGTGGCTTCTTTACGTTACTTCATGCAACCTTGCTTCATGCTTCTTTACGTTACTTCATGCAACCTTGGAAGCAGTCTTGAACGCACGGTCAAAACGATAACAGATATTACTAGAATGTTCGTAAAGTTATTATAAATGGAATATTGGCGTCAACTATCTGTCACCTTAAAAGTATACTTGATTTACATTGTAATTGCACCTCTTAATATAAATTTCTTGGTACCATTTTGCCAGAAATAGGTTAGCCGATAGAACCAAGATTTTAATTTAAACTCCAAGGATTAATGGATTTTGCATCTAACATTTCGCATTAATTTTGTCAAATGCCATATCTTTGCACTCAAGAAAGTGCTTTCCTATGAATCAGTTATATTACAAAAAAAAATCGATATATATAGTTTACCATGTGCGTGCTCCTAATTGTTTGCATCATAAAAAATGAAATATCTCTTAATTGAGTTTCAGAGTCGGATGTTAGTAGCCGAAGAATATTAAATACAAAAACCAGAGGTCCCGTTCAAACATTAACAAGTATGATAATAAATGGAGTTAACTCATCAAAGTAAAAGAAATTTCTAATAATAAAAAAAAAACGCTATCGCAAATCCCAAATCCGGTAATTAGCCAAAAAGGAAGCGTACTCAAGTTTACCAAGAACATTCTCTGATTCCAGTATAATTTTCGCCTGATAATTTTAATCTATCCAATCTTGAGTCTTGATTCTCTTTCTTGTAACTTCACCTAGCCAAGCTAAAATTCCTACTTTCTGACAAACGAGAAGTGTTCATTTTTTATTCTTAAACTTTGTTGTCTTTAAACAGAAGGAAAACCTTATAAGCTCTCAAACGCCCGAGAATGATTACCTCATAAAAATCGTTATTCAACTTCACATATTGGTAAAGGTTAAAGAACGTAGCTGTGTTAAAGAATGTTAACTGTTTGTTCAAGTTAAAAGGCTAAGCAGCACAGCACTGTATTACTGCTTGTTTCTTTCCAACAAATCGTCTTTTTATCCATATTGAAGCTTAATGTAAGTGCATGAGAGCGTTAAATTCTATAGTAAAAAAACCGTAAATCAAAACAAATAAAATGCACGAAAAAGCAAATCGAAACAGATAAAAATGCGGCTTGTTTTACAATGCATTGAGGTTCTAGTGTTTTTTATTTATAGAAGATAAACAGCAGTGTACTCTCAAATGTTACTGACGTTTAAGCTAGGCCTCTCTCTCTCTCTCTCTCTCTCTCTCACTCTCTCTCTCTATGTCTCTCTCTCTCTCTCCCTTGTTTGTCGCTCTAGTTTTTTTCCGTCTTCAGACTGTACGGTCGGATGGCTCACACATAGGAAAGTCGCTGGATGGTACTGACATTTTGGGATCTTTAGTTTACGAGGTTCCATGTCTCGTGGTTATGTCTAATTATAGGAAATGCATTAAATCAGATTCACCTCGATGTCTAGAGAATGTTGCAATGAACTCTAGAACAAAAAACGTAACGTGATGGAATAGAATTTGGCCGTTTATCAGTGATGATTATATAGGAGAATGATAAAATAGTACATCAACAACAGCATTAGCAGTGGACACAGTTCCTGGATAAGTTAAAGGAGTTTTGAAATGATTTTACACGACCAAGAGAAAATGATAATACCTATATATTTGTTATATCTTTGTTAAGACCTATCTTTCTTGTATCTTTTATATAACAAAGATAGGTCTTTACAAGAGCAATCTTTGTTATATCAATTAATCTATATTTCGGTTTGAAGGAAACACGGACAAAAATTTATCCAGTAAAGAGGAACCCAGCATCTCATGTGACACTCCTAGATACAAGAGATAAATTTTAAAACTCTCGATAGGAATACTAGGGGTATTTGAAGTACGGCTTTCATGAAGTTGTAAAATGAAACCGCATGTATGCCACGCCGACGAAGAACGGTGCAGTGATAAATTATCTAACGAGATGAGAGATTATAGTAGGTAATGCTTCTGACGAGAATGAAGTCATGTGACACCGCCTCTTAAACATTCATTTTGAGCTTCAGAGCTAATTAACTGTAGATATTTATGATTGAAGGAAAATAATGAAGACTTTAGAGATTAGTTAAAAGGTTGCGGGCCATATAACTGTGTTTGACAGCTGTATGCGTTGGTATATGAAGCCCCTAAAATGTTATGGCTAAAATGTTGTTCACAAAGACTGAAGTCTAATCGCTACAAAAAAAAATCAAGCAACTGAATATGGAAATGTTTCTGAATTAAATCGTGCAGTATCTTGACAAGTACAAGAGGATAAATACGGCTAGGTGATCCAGTACTTACGATTTCAGCTAGGAAGCCACAAAAACTGATAGAAACGCTCAATCAAAACAGACTGAGAGATGGCATCTATGTGTCTCAAAGATGAAATATAATGGAAGCCAGTCTTTTCTCAAGAGAGAACTCATAGGATCGAAATTACACTGAAAAAAAGTCACAAAACACTGATGTCTAGAGTCACACCAGTCGTCGAACTATAAATTCTTAATGTTTGTATGCAAATCAATTGTTTTTCCTAACTCAATGTGCTGGTCACCCAAACATTTTACTTTAAACATAACCTACCTCTGTATACCGATGAAATTGTCACATCTATGTTCTGAAAATACAACAGCATTCTGAGTTATGTTTTCTTCGTCAAAACATAATACTCACTGACCCGAACGATGATTGATAACACGTTTTTGCATGAATTATGAAGGCGATAAATCAACGTTTGCTGCCTACGCACGAGGTTCCCATTCAATTTAGTAGGGGTAGTTTTTTTTTCTTTTTTCTTTTTTGTAAAAACACAAGCTTAAGATGTAATTGTAAAATCTCTGATTATTTGTTGCTACTAAATAATCTCTGGTTGAAACATTTTTCAAAATAATTGATAGTGCTTGCTTAATTATTTTAAGACTAACGCATTGTAAAATATATAAATCCTGAACATAAAAAAACTCCGGTTACGAAAAAGTGCGGTTACATATTTTAGAAAAACACTTGCACCAACTGGTTTTTCTAACTACCTTTGTGTATTTGTGCTTGTAGTTGGGACAAGGACGTGCTGCCATTAAAATTACATACCGGCCTGTTGTATTCTGTCTAGTCTCTTTCCATCCTTTCACCAAATAACAAAAGAATCATTTAAGTCTTCCAAGTAACAACTGCAAGGAAAAAGCTCTGAATAGATTGGAAACTTTTGAGGGATTTTATTGCAAAGGGCGTATAGTACTTGAATAAGGCGTTACAGATATTACGGCATTTAAAAATAAATGAACATATTTTCTTGAACTCAAGCCAATTTTATTTTAAAATATGGCCTTCTTACATTTCAAAGCTTGTTTTTCAAATTACCTACCTTACACGAGGGTAAAATGGGTCCGGAAAGGGGTTTGGCTTATCTCTCCATAAGTTAATGTTTGTTTGGTGTCTCATCGAACACTCAGCTACTAAAGAGTTTTAATGAAAAGGTTTGTGTAAATCTCTGAATTAAGAACACCAAATGAGAGCTTCACCTTAGGTAGTAGATTACAATATTTCAAAAAAATTAATCAAATGGACCGGTTATTGGACCAGATGAACAGCGTGACAGAAGGGAAAAGTAATATCCATCCATCGAAGATAAGAAAAAAATGTTATCATTTTTCCAAGAAGTAAATTAAACCTGAATTCCAATAACAAGCATTTGCGGTAAAACTCTGACATGAGATTGTTGAGACTAGAAGCATCTCGACACGAATGATGCACGTTATCGATAACTGCAATCGCTGAGCAATTAGTTTGAAGAATGCCGCAATTAAAAACGACAAATATATCTTACAAAGAAACCGCACATCACCTGCCATCCTGTTTTCCCAAAGTCGCCTTACTGAGTCTAAGTTTGACCATAATTTTGCATTGATCTTGAAAACGGAACCCCTACATTAGGTTTAAGTCTTAACCGAACTCCTCCTATACAGAACAAGTCGAGTTTTTCAAGTTGTTGAGGAAAAATCGATGAGAATCGTGGTCATTCTAAACAATGAATCAAAATCGCAAAAGGAACTTGTCTCTCGTTTAAATTCTCTCACCATGTAAACGTTTCATTGCACACGAAACATTATGATTAATCAAGGCTTTTAGTTTTGCTGAAAGTTGCGACCCGCGCTCGAACTGGCCTGATCTTCATATTTTGCACTATAAAGGTTCTAATTTTCATTGGAAAAATTAAAACAAGACAACTGACCAACAGCCTACTTATATTATACTTCGCCGAAGTATAATAATATATAATATAATATAATATAATATAATATAATATATTATAATATATTATATTATATTACTTATATTATACTTATATTATACTACTCAGCTACCGATATATCGTCATACTTATAAATCTGGCTTTACAGATTCTTTTTTGTTTTTGGAATGTTTTTATTTTTCAACGAGTCCAGGTTACATAGCTTCTTGGAGGCTTGGTCTTATTTCGGAAAAAAATGGTTTCTTTCTTTTCTTGCATATTCGTACACATAGCCTTTCGTGTCCAAAGAATTTTTCACCAATAATATTTTTCACTTCGGATAAAAATAATTGTACACGAACACAAACAATAACACTGTTTAGTATTTACCAACTCAGCAACCTTGGCATTTGAGCAATCTGATATGATTGGATCTCCATCTCAGGATATTCAACAATGAATTTTCACGGTTCGCTTCTTCATCATGTACGATTGTTAATAGAGATCGGATGTCAAAAATGTCAAAATGGATAACAACCAGACACGATATCGCCCGCCTATAGAAAAACTGGTTTTGGTGGGATAACTGATACGCGAACAGCACGGAAATGAGGTTCAGTATTCGTGCGACCAGAGGTTAGTTTTTTATGTCGGCGCTTCGCGCTTCGTGGCCGCGGCTTCGCAGCGTCAATTCCCTCCTCTCAACGAAAAAAATAACCTCTGGCACCCAGGATAGTTTCTTCGTTTCGTTCGTTGGTATATACAAAAACAATTTTTCTCTTCAACCTCTGTGCATTGAATTTTTATGAATTGAATTTATATAGCGCACTTTTTGTAAGTGTAAAAGTTGATTAACGTAAAACAGTGCTCAATACATGAAAGTAGAACGAAGTAGATATTGCGGGAGAAAAAAACAAACAACAATCTACACGTATACAATCTACAAGCCCGCTTCGTGGTTGCCCACTCGTCAGGGGATTTAACAAGGATGTTCTTTACCATCGCTTATAAACAATATAGTTAAATTTAACAAATTTATATACAATTAAAGTTAAATTTAACTATATTGTATATAAGCGATGGTAAAGGACATTCTTATTAAATCTCCTGGTCACATCCCAAAGAACTTCTGCTTTAATACAATGCTGGCTGGTCTGTGTAATTTGTGCGAGGACTATGGATATTCCAATTTTGCAAACCACGAAACAGGCTTGTAGAAATAAACGTGTAGATTGTTTGTGTGTTTTTTTCTCCCGCAACATCTATATATATATGTATATATATAAAAAACGGTTATAAAATGCCTCAAGCCAACAAAGAATGCCACTGCGTCAGGAGGATCAATGAAGATTCACAGTCCAAGCCTCACCACAAAAATGAATTTAAAAACGTTAGATAAAGCAAGGACGGACAACTTCTGACGATAAAAAAGTTAAAAAGTTAAAAATTTAATAGAAAAAACGTTTCGGTCTTAGACCTTCGTCAGTTACAGGAGAAAAAGGACGGAAACTAAGTTTAAATACGGTTACAGTGTGGGAGATTACATACCGAAATGAAAAATACTATCGTGCTATTAATACATCGTGATTAATACAATACAGGGAAAAAAATGCAAAACGAGAAATACAATGCTGTACTATAAATTACGTCATACAGGGTGATAATTAATAGACCAAACGAAAAAGATACAATGCTGTGCATAAATTACATTATAAAGCGGGATAATTGCAGAACTAGGTTAAATTCAACCTAAAAACTAAAATAGTTAAAATAGATAAAACGGACTCTTGCAATGCGGTAAATATTACGGGAAAACTAGTTTACAAAGATATGCAGAAGAAACCTACGTTTACGCTGGACAGGGTTAATAACAAAATCCCAAATCGAGGCCTTTGGAGCATTAAAGGGTTGACAAACAACAAAATCCCTGGAGGGGCCCTTAAACAATAAGCTGTAATAAGATCCCAGGCAGGGCCTTTGAGCATACCTAACACCCAAAGAGCTGGCAAAATCCAAGGAAGGGCTTTTGGACTGCTTTATGGCGCAAACGCATATTTACACAAGAGAAAGTTAATTATAACAAATTCTGTTTTTGGAGTGAAATTCTTTTCTTTTATTTAAGCCATGGGGAGCCATAGAAAACAGTTGAGCACTCCAATAAGCCTCTTTCGTAATTAAAAACCTATCGATCTCGTCTAAGTCATTAGGGGCCTGCACCTGATCAATGCATTGGAATTCAAAATCATCCAAGGAGTGTGGAATTTTATTGAAATGTACTGCTACCTCACAAGTGGTTTTGTTTGTGAGCATAGCAGACTTGTGGTTACGAAACCTAACCCGAAAATCGGTGGTAGTTGATCCTACGTACTGTAAACGACATTTCTTGCAGGAAACTAAATAGATCACGTTTTTAGAATCACAAGAAAGCCTTGAATGAATGGTGTATTTTCTGCACGTTCTAAAACTTAGAAATGATTTAGATTCAACAAAGAAATTTCGACAGAGATCGCATCTATTTCTTTCACATTTAAAGCAGCCATTGTTTGGCTGAATTGTTTGTCCCTCATCGGCGGTTTTAAAACGAGATGGTGCTAATAATTCTTTCAGGTTTTTTGTTCTACGAAAAGATGGTATGATAGAGCCTTGAGGGAAAAGTTCTTTCAATTTAGGGTTGGATTGCAAAATCAACAAATGCTTTCTAATTATGCTACTCACATTAGGCAAGTTAGGATTAAATGTGAGAACAAATGGAAATAATTTCCTCGATTGTTTTCCGCGTTGCCGTAGTAAATCAATCCTAGAAATGGTGGAGGCTTTGGAGAATTGATCGTCAACTAATTTTGGGGGATAACCCTGATTAACAAGATAACCTTTGTACTCAACTGTTCTCTCGGCAAGGAAAGTTTCTTCAGAGCAATTTCTCTTCAATCTAGTCGCTACTCCAAAAGGAATAGCCTTGAAGACATGCTTGGGATGGCAGCTAGAGGGTGGAAGGTATAAATGGCTATCTGTAGGTTTAGAATAAACATCAGTTCTAATAAACCCTTCCACAAGATGTAAAGTAAGATCAAGTACGTGAAGCTCACGTTCAGAAAAAACTAACTCGAATTTAATAGTAGGGTATAGAGAATTGATATAATCAGTAAATTGATGTAAGGCAGGAAGGCCTTGCTGCCAAAGATCAAAGACATCGTCACGATAACGCCACCACAAGGATGGCTTTATCGGACCGGAAAACTTAGCTTTAAGATCAATTTCACCCATGGCTAGATCGGCATAACTACATGCATTTTTTGGACCCATGGCCGTACCATGAATCTGAAGAAAGAAATTCTCTTTAAAAACAGAATGGTTGCTTTTCAAACAGATTTTTACGGCTTCTAGTATGCAAGATGTGGACGGAATTTTGTTTTCCCTAGCATTCAAAGCTTTCCTAACTGCAGTAAGACCAAGTTTGTTGTCGATGTTGGGGAACATTGAAACCACATCCCACGAAACCAGTAAGGTGCCAGTTGGAAAAGGGCCACTCGTGTTAAGATCTCCTATTTTGTTAAGCAAATCCGTGGTGTCTTTAATAAATGATGGTAATTTACGAGCAAGTGGTTGCAGATAGAATTCGGTAAAGGCCGACAAGTTCTCAATTGCCGTACCACAACAAGAGGTAATGAGTCTTAACGGGTTGCCCGTTTTGTGCGTTTTAATGTTCCCAAAGGCAACTCCTGGTTTCGCTTCCTTATTTAAAACCCACTTAGCTATTTCGGGGGAAATCTCACCCTTTCCAAGCCATTTGGAACACCAACTACTTACTAACGCTAAATGCTTCGAGGTAGGATCTGATTGCAAAGATTTATAGTGCAGCTGGTTGTTGAGCTGACCAAGCATTTTTTCTTCGTACTCTTTATCATCAATTAAAACAAAACGGGAACCTTTGTCCTGTATCCGAATCACTACGTTAGAGTTTCTAAGTTCCTTAAGGGCAACGCGTTCTTTTCGCGAAAGATTATCTCTAGGTTGCTTAATGTTCTCAGGATTGATAAGATCACGCCTTACATTAGCTAAAAAAAGTTCAAGTTCAGGGTACCTGGACGTAGGAGGTCTCCATTTCTTTTCTTTCGGAACACGAGGTAGATGGCTAGGGGTTGGAAGGTCGCCATCCGGATTGGTGTCCATAAAGAAAGCTGCCGTCCGTAATCGGGCTTCAAAGATCTCCAAATCGTCATACACGCTCTGCCAGTTGATATCTTTGGGCGTGGGGCAAAAGGAAGGTCCTTTTCGGAGCAAGTTAACCTGGTCTGCTCCAATAGGCTGACTAGAAAGGTTAACGGGATCTAGCTGTTGTAGATGCTCTGTATTGACGGGGTTTGGCAATCTGCGCCTTTGACGAAAACGCTGGCGCTTCCTAGAAATCCTAGCACCTTTATTGTACCTTCGAATGCGTCTGACTGTAGATGGATTGTCAGTGGCGATGGGTGAATCCAATCCAGGATCAAGAGGAATAGTCTTGAGCCACTTGCGCTTTTCTCGTTCTTTCAGGGTGTGAAGTAGAGAGGCGTTTTCACTCTTGAGACCGTTCCATAGGAAAAGGGCTGTGCCATAGTTAACTTTCGAAAACAACTGTTCCCTGTGAAGTCTGAGCTCCCGTTGAAGGAGGTTAACCTTCTCGTGGGAAGCACGTAAAACCGCATTGCAAATGTCCCTCGATGTGCGTTGAAGTGAGTGTTTACAAAACGTGTTGAGACTAACATCATCAA